>PVIU01004833.1:0-121483 GCA_004026605.1 Ondatra zibethicus | reverse complement strand
GCAGATGGAGAACCCATCAACAATGACACCAGGACCTATCTCTTCTGCATGTATTATCTTTTTGAGAACCGAGTCTTTTTGAATGCACTCCTTCCTAGGCCGGGAGGGATGGGGGTGGGCCTTGGACTTCCAACAGGGCAGGGCACCATGCCCTCTTTCAAGGAAGAAGGGGGAGGGAGGAGGGGTGGGGGGGTAGTGGAAGGGGACCGGGAGAAGGGGAAGAAAGGTAAAAATTTTATTTCTTTAATTATGTTCTTGAATGGAAAAAATAAAACAAAACAATGTATGGAAAAAAAGAAAAACAAGAATATAGCAGAGAATTGAAATTAAAATTAGGATTGAGACAGAGAATTCGTGTTAAGAAATTAAAGGCAGTTAGGACAGAAGAATTAGAATAGAGTACAAGGAAGAAAGAACAATAAAGAGACATGGATAGAACGAATGTGTAGTGAGTAGACTTCTTAACCCTCAGATTTTATTTCTTTTCGCTTATTGTGACATCTTTACTTTGAACCCGAAGAGGAAGTATTCAAGGCTAGAACTTTAAGGTTTCTGGTAATGTGTTCTTAGGAGTTTCATGAAAACCCATCTTTAATCTTCTTCTGTCACTGTCACATTACTTAATTGGAAACATCACAATTAATTAAAGGTCATTCATAAAAGGAGAAGTTCACAGACTAAGATCAGAGATACCTTTCCATTGCCATGTGGAGTAAGTTAGCATGAACAGATTCTAAAGTCCAGCATATCCCTACACCAATTCCATAGGGCAACCAAAGAATGGTCCATAAAAATTGTCTTTATAGAGAACCTCCTTGAATCTAAGGAGCTTCTCAGACATGTTCCATGGTCAATGGTTTATAGAGCTCTGTAGTTTTCATTTGCAGTATTTGGGCATTGCATTCCTTATACGAAATAATTTCAGTACAAGATCATGGAAAGTTGACATGAAAATTGTCCAGTTGATTATTTTAAGCTGATAATTATAAAGTTTTTTTTTGCTTAGAATAGTCCAAAGAAGAAGGCTGTATTCTATTAAAAGATAAAACAAACAAACAACAAATTAAATCTTTTAGTTCAAAGGATCTTTTCTAAAGTTCTAGGTGTCAACAGGAAGTCATGGCAACCTCTGCTCAAACATCGGCTGGCCAATCAAATGTGGATTTATTTATAAGAAAATTTTAGGTTCAGAATTGAAGTTTTTCAGGGAAGAGTATTGAATTTTTATTTTAGAAATGATTTTCTACCAGAAAACCTCACCCAATCATCAAGAGATTATTTCAAGGAGGCAAAGACACTTCACAGTTAATAAGGCTGAGCTATGGAGGGCAGAGAGAGCATATACCACCTGTGTCAAAAATTAAGTTTTAGAAAATATTATAGGTCTTCTTTTCCAGTTTTAACTCTAGTTTATTAATTCACATTGACAGATATACCTACTCATGGATAATTATGCTCAGTGAGTAATAAATAGGACACTCTCATGCTTCCTACATTTCTTCAGGCCCCAAAGATGCACTTGTAACTAAACCAGAAAATACTTCACCATATAAGACTAAAATTCCATTAACAAGAGACAGAATTCAAATAGTATAAATAATTATTAAATTTAAAAATATTATAGATTCACCATGGCTTTTAAAAGTAAAATTCATAAGTCCCATGGGAACATCTCAAAAGTTGTAAAGAGAGGGGGAACCTTCCTTCCTGTGGTCTGTAAGTTCAATATAAGGAGGAATATCTTACTGTCATGTGTCTACTACTGTCTTTACATGTTTTTAAGTTTAGTGGTAGAAAGTAAAAAGAAATATTATTTGATCCATCAACAGTGCTTCTTGAATGTTCCTGAATGTGAGCAATATGTGATGAAATAGAGAAAATGTTTTCCCAAGGCAGTTTTCCCAGAACGGATTGGTACTATAATCCAGGAAGGAGACCAACTTACAAAGAATTAAAAATCTTTGGTAATTTCAGGTACTTATGTTTATGATGAAAATGATATAATCAGTACCACAAGAAATTCAGATGATAAATGTGTAGCAGAGAGATCCAGGTGGATCAGAACTCCCTTCAGGATACATAAATACTCTACCAGCCCTGCAATAATAGATTTCCAGAGCCTGTAAACAATGCACTCTAGGATAAAGAAACACAAGTACACAGATGTAACAGTGATCTTATCATATTTCTAAACATGTGAAGAAGGTTTACATAGCCTGAAAATAATAAGAACAGTCGAATTTATAAGATTACGTCAGAAACTTCTGCAGACAGACATTATAAGCCAGCTCATAAATCTCACTAATTGATTCAGGGTTTATTTTCACTCTAAAACACAGTCATTTGTACATATAATATAGCAGAGCAACCAAAGCCAATAGATTTTCTTTAAAAGAACAAATTCAAACTCTCGGTATAGCCTAAATGACAAATTATGGCAGCGTGGATTGTGGTATGGAGTGGGCTTCGGGGCCATCATGCTAACTGCAGCAGGGCTTTGATGGTGATGAGTGCAGTTTGCAGCTCAGCCCAGGAATGAAGGTATTAGGAAAGACCTCCAGTTCTATTCAAGGACCACAACTCATTTTCTCTGTCATAGAGTACTATGTCTCAAGGCATACTTAACTTTCTACATATCATTGTCTGGAATTATTAGCTCAATATACATGTCTTTCTGTTTGCACCACAGTATAGGGGCATGAGTTCTGGAACTTGACTCTCATTTTTACCATTTTATCGAAAGCATACAGCACTTCCTGGCACATAACAGAAACTCTTCAAACAAATAAGAGAAGGAATGAAGAAATACAACTTCTACCTAGTGGAAAATGCTTCACATCTTGGACCCCCTAAACAAATTGATACCTTTATTACAAGTCTTTTAAATGAGTTTGAATACTTACACTATACCTCTTGAGTTTGGTTTTCTCTATGTTAATTATTCTGACTTCCTTTAAAAAGCCTTAAATACAGCTCCATTGAGTTATAAGTCTTTGAATTCAGTAAATTACAGAGCAAAATATTTTACAAATTCAATAGCATACCAACTATTTACTTTGCTTAGCAAGGGCCTAGAGCATCTACAAATGTTGATGTCAGTGGAATAAGGTCTTAGAACTTACCAATTATTGGCATAAAAGAGAAGATGATTATAGGTTTTAGTTTCCTAAATATTTAGTACGCTTTAAAACTCTCAATCACAAAATGAGAAACATATGTAGATTTCTATGTGTTTATATATAACATTATATAAAATAGTAGTGATTAAATTATTAATCCACACACAGTCATGTTACTAATAGCTGGGTCCCGTTTTGTATTTATTAAATCATCCTTTGAATATTAAGCAGTCACGATGTCAAGAGTATGTTTGTTGTTACATCTATGATTTACTAAGCTTTCCTATAACAGAAAAAATAAAATTGTCTACACTGATATGATTGACTGGGAAAGACTATCAATTGCTATTTGTCAATTTAGTCTTTAGCACTGTGAGGAATTTCATGTGGCATTAGAATGAGTAGTTTCCCCTAGAGGTGATGGCTTATGTAACAGCATTCTGATCAACTATAAAGCAACTACAACCCAGTGTTTTGTGGAGTCCACTAAAGACTACTCACTATGTTGAAAGAAGAAACCACATTTTAAGCCCCTCTGCTTCTACCTGTCAGCTCATTGGAATGTGGATAGACTACTGCCCCATAGGAATCCCTGCAGTTAACTAGTACCATGAGGCAACATTAGCCAGATATTAAAATGGCAGAACAGATATTTGGGGAAACAAATTGTATAACAATGTGATGTCATAACTGGGGGATATCATTACATTCCACCTCATTATGAATGACATCACTTTTGTCTTTTTTAGGTTTCTGTAACTCATCCCTGGAGTTGAACAATTTCATCTTGCTTTTTGGCAGGTGAGGAAGTGTCCATGATGAGAAACTCCAACAGAGCTCTAATGCTATCAACACCAATGATGAAGGAATGTCAGCCCTCAGGTCGCAAGTTACAAACCTCTTCCTTTCTTTATGACTACTAAAACATATATTAACACATATGGGCTAGCCTGTAGATTTTCTTTGCTTATTGACAAGTAAACATGTTTATAGAGAGACATAAAGTTCACAGTTGTTCTTGAATTTCAACAGTTTTCATAATTGTAACATAAAGGTTGACTGGCAGAATTAACTGTTGTTTTTAAACTGCTACTAATTTAATTGCTAAGTGATTAGCTATATTTCTGGTTAAATTTTAAAATATTTAAATAATTTATATATGTATAAAGTTGATCTCATTAACTGTTTGATATTCCCATTTTCTTTTAAATATATATAAAATAAAATGTAGTTTAAAAAATCAGAAAATCTAAATCAACATTATTATTATCTATAAGACAGTATGCATATCTATTTCTATTTTTTAACATCTATTAATTTGCATATCTGGTTTTGATTTAAATTTGATAAGTGATATTTTGCAGAAAAATATCCAATTCCTTTAAATTTTCCAATTTTATGGAGTACAGGGTTTTAAAATATGACCTGATGATTCTCTGGAATTTCTCTGTCTGTTGTTATGTCCCCTTTTAATTTCTGATTTTGTTAATTTAGATACTCTCTCTGTCTTTTGGTTAGTTTGGGTAAAGGTCTGTCTATTTTGTTGATATTCTCAAAGAACCAAAATTTTGTCTCACTGATTCTTTTATTGTTTTCTTTGTTTCTATTTTGTTGATTTCAGCTTCCAATTTGATTATTTCTTGCCATCTAGTCCTCCAGGGTGAGTTTGCTTCTTTTTGTTCTAGAGTTTTCAGGTGTTCTGTTAACTCACTAGTGTGAGATTTTTCCAGCTTCTTCTAGTGCTATGGATTTTCCTCTTAATAATGCTTTTGGTGTGTTGTATGGTCTTTTTTATCTGAGTTTTAGGAAGTCTTTAATTTCTTCATTTATTTCTTCCTTCACCCATTTGTGATTCAGGTGAGCATTGTTTAATTTCTATGTGTTTGTGGGCTTTCTGAAACTAATGTTGCTGTTGAATTCTAATTGTAAGCCATGGTGATCCGATATGATACATACAGGGTTATTCCAATTTTTTTGTATCTGTTGAGGTTTGGTTTGCTAGCTAGTATGTGGTCACTTTTTGAGAAGGTTCTATGAGATTATGAGAAGAAATTACATTCTTTTACGTTTGGATGGGATGTTCTATGGATGTCTGTTAAGTACATTTGTGTCATTTGGATTGGATGGTCCATGGATGTCTAAGTGCATTTGTGTCATGGCATCTGTTAGTTCCCTTATTTCTCTGTTAAGTTCCTGTTTGGCAGACCTGTCCAGTGGTGACAGTGGAATGTTGAAGTCTCCCTCTATTAGTGTGTGGGGTTTACTGTGTGAGTTAAGCTTTCATATAGTGTTTCTTTTACATATGATGGTACTCTTGTATTTGGGGCATAGATGTTCAGTATTGAGATTTTCTATTAATGGATAGAAATAGAAACAGTCATCAAAAGTCCCCCAACCAAAAGACAAAGCCCAGGACCATATGGTTTCAGTGTAGAATTCTACATGGTTTTCAAAGAAGAACTAATACCAATAATCCTCTACTGTGGGACAATGGTATTGTACCCTGCAAAGATTTGTCACTTGTATTGTTTTTATAAGATGCTGATTGGCCAGTAGCCATGAATAAAGTATAGACAGAGTGACCAGAACAGAAGAATTCTGGGAAGAGTAAAGCCTCAGTCTGCAGTCATCATCCAGACACAGAGGAAACAAGATGAGAATGCCTCACTGATAAAAGGTGCCAAGCCACATTGCTAACGCAGACAAGAATTATGGATTAATGTAAGATATAAGAGTAAATAATAAGAATTATGATCTAATTGACCAACCAGTTTATAATTAATATAGGCCTCTGTGTGTTTCTTTGGGACTGAACAGCTACAGGCCCAGTGGGACAGAAACCTTTGTCAACAAATGGCAACCAACATGGGACAACAACATCCACACAAAACCTTAGAGATCTGGGGAAGTAATTTTAGACACAAAAGAACAGAGGTAAGCAAGGCTTCTTGGTAGCAGCATTTGCTCTGATGTGGTCTGCTTGCTGGAGGCAAGGGCATCTCATTTAAGAGAGGTTTTCGGACTCAGCTTTAGCTGTAAAAACCTTACAGCTCTTTTAAGAGGCCCCATCATCAAACACTTAAATGGTGTTTATAAATAGCCAACAGCATGCTTGTTGGTGGTGGCAGGGACCTTGAAACTCCATATAGTCATGGCAATAAACATGGCTCCAGATAGTAACTCTTCCATGAAGCTAGACATTCAGGAAGCTAAAGAATGTGGTGAATCCAGCCCTCAAAGCCACAGTTTTAATCCTAGCCAAATTATTTAGCAAATTAAAGACTCAGGCGGTCAGAAAAACAGAGATGTACCTTAAAGATAGATTCAGATGAAAAAAAACCTCTAAATGGTTTACAGTGTATTTGAAAATATATGTAGGCTTGGGAGATAAATCAAAAAAGGAAATGTCTTTAAAAAGGAGAGAGATAGTAGTTGTATATTGTGGCATACACCTTTAATCCCAACACTTGTGAAGGAGAGGAAGGCAGATCTCTGTGAGTTCAAGGACAGCCTGGTCTAAAGAGTGAGTTCCAGAACAGCCAAAGATACACAGAAACCCTGTCTCAAAGAACCAAAAATTAAAAATAAAAGAAATTGAACTTAAAATAAAGCCACATAAAGATGGAAAATATACAGAGAATCTGGATACTGTATGTTATTGTTTGTCATTGAATTGTTTGATGGCTGAGGAAGTAACAAGAGCTGCTAAAAGACTACAAATGCTGCTGAATCAATCTAACATATGTATTTTGAAAATGCTTTGACTTCAAAATTTTTGTCAAAAGATATGTTATTTTGGAGAGGTTTTGCTTTTGTTTCCACAGGCAATGAGAAGCTGTGGATTTATTTAAGAAAATTCAGATTTGATGAAAGAATACCCCCTGAAAAATCTCTGTTAGAAACAGATGGCCCAGATGATCTAACATTTCAGAGGATCTCTGTTAGAGTTTCCACTGAATTGTATATCCAGAATAGCCTCCAGACCGCTGCCTGAGATGATCAAGCCTCACAGAATACTCAAGTCAGGACTTAGCCATAACAGTAAATTTTCTTTTGGTCCTCAAGATAATCAATGCACCCAATCAGCAGGAAGTAGCTTAGAAAACTATGTTAACATCTTGCCCCCCCCAAAAAAATGGATTGTGGATATTTATCATTGTTTAGAGTATTGATTACAAGTTGTTATGAATAATGGTCAGGAAAAACTAAACAAAGGAAATTAGATTCAGAGTTCTTGTTTTGAAAAGGAAAAAAAGGAAAGTACTGTGGGACAACAGTCTTGCATACTGTAAAGATTTGTCACTTGTATTGGTTTAATAAAATGCTGATTGGCCACTAACCAGGCAGGAAGTATAGCCGGGGCAAATAGAATAGGAAATTTATGGGAAGAGGAAAGGTTCAGTCTACAGTCATCACTCAGATCCAGAGGAAGCAAGATGAGAATGCCTAACTGATGAAAGGTACCAAGCCACATGGCTAACACGGACAAGAATTATGGGTTAATATAAGATAAAAGAAAAATTAATAAGAATTCTGAGCTAATAGTCCAACAAGTTTATAATTAATGTAGGTCTCTGTGTGTTTCTTTGGGACTGAGTGGGTACGGGACCAGGTGGGACAGAAACCTCTGTCAACACTCCTTAAATTGTTCCACAATATAGAAACAGAAGGAACATTGCCAAACTCTTTTCTGAGGCTATAATTACCCTGATATATAAACCATACAAAGACATTATTAAGAAAGAGTATTACATAGAAAACACTATCCTGAGTGAGATAACCCAGACCCAAAAAGATGAATATGGTATGTACTCACTCATTAGTGAGTGAGTACAGCTATAGAAAGATCAAATTGAACTATAAAGGATATACTAAACAAACAGAAAGGGGTGGAAAATACCCCCAGAAATAAACTACATAATGCTTTATTAACCTTAAATTTCCTTAACGCCATTGAGAAAGGGACAATGGCAGCAGAAAGACATTGGATAATGGAAAAATCTGCTGAATTAAACAAACCGGTTTATTTCAAAAATGTACTGACCTCTCAGTTGAAGCCAGGAGATGTTCTACTTTGGTGAAGGGGTTTTGCTCTTGTTTCCACAGGAGAAGAAAAATTGTGGATACCATCAAAATTAATAAAGGTTCAGTTTGAAGAGGAGGAACCTCTTGGAAAGGATAAATGACAGCTCATCCACAATGATGATAATCATACAGGTGGTAAGAGAAACACATAGGATTGGGGCAGGTTTCTATTGTTATCTCGGCAGGAAAACTCATCTTCAAAAAATTCAAGGGACCCTGGATGTTTGAATACTGACAGATGGAAACAATTTACAACCCAATAAGGATCAGAAAGAAATTCGAATAGGTTCTTTAAGTGAAAATATTCATAACATACTTTTAGACACACTTGAATGTACTTATATTTATAAATATATGGAGCTGGTTTTGGAGTTGGACTCTGGCTCAGTCCATCTCTAATTCCAAGCCTGTTGTTAAGAGAAAACCCAGAGTTTCTGTCTCATGTCAAGAGCCATAATATGGGACAGAAGGAAAAAATAATTTATAAAACTTCTTTGCTTTTCTTCATATCTATTTTTGCCTTTATCATATCTTTCATTGACTATATATGTATGTCTATATAAATAATGCTTAAGTTTTCCATAATAAACAATAAATTTCCCAGCAGTAATCTTGGAAGTTTCCAGGAAGAAGATGGGGCCCCACAACAACAATTCCACCTGGTTACTATGATGTCATGATGCCAGTAGCACCACTACAAGACCTGTTATGGATAACAGCTACACAGGACGGTTTCAACTTGGTTAACTGAAATGGTGCACTTCTTTTACAACATTCTGGCCAGACCTCCGCAAAATACTCAGAGACTATTTGCAATTTTACCAGACCAAATATTAATCTTGTAATTTAACCATCATTTATTTTAACAGGATCCCCTAGAAAGAACGTCACCCCCATGACAGCTGGAAGCAACTTTAGAGAACAATGTCCCCTCTCCCAGCAAAGTTTTCCCTCAGGCTTAGGGACATCATTTAGGGGTTGATTATAATTGGTTTATGGTTGAGGGATGGGCAAGGAATTTTATAGGCTCAGGGATCATTGTAACAAAAAAGAGGGATAATTGGATGATGGGATAATAGATTTGTATTTGTGAGTTATTGTTTATGGACAATTATATTGGTATAGATTTTTGTATGTTGATACAAAGTTAAATTATATTGAATATTGTATGCATATATGCTTCTACCTCTGATTAAACATTGTTTATGTATTGAAATATATATTTACCATACCACAGTGTACATTACTACCTCTGATCAAAATACTTATACATTGTTTACATTTAAAAGTTATTTTCCTCATTTATTGCACAGTTGTTTATTGTCTTAGTCTTTAAGTTAGACAGGTATTGAGAATTATAGATCAGTAATCATCTATGTTTGTCATATTTATAATTAGAGTAATCAGAGAATAATATAATTAGAGTAAATAGAGATTATATTCAGTATAGATAGATAATCTTCAACCTCTTCAAGGAGCTGTAGAAAATGGCCATTAATCTAACTTGGAGTTCCGTGGTAGTGAGACACAATAGCTCCTGGCAACACCAATATATTCCTGAGAGAATGTTGAGCACCAAAGACACTCCACCTGGAGCCTTTCTTCTTGGCAGAACTGGCCTTTGGGCAAAGAAATGCCCATACTTCAATCACTGACAGAGATATAGAGTATCTGTAAATGCATAAAACAGGACTGTCATATCCTGCCAAGACAGGGTAAGATAGTTTTGAAAAGTTTCTTGCCTTTGAAAATGGTATGTCAGTTACTTTAGGCCTTAGCCAAAGTTGGTTGCTTGAACATTGCAAATGAGACTTTGGGTGATTTCCCATGTAGTCAGTTATCTCTGTCATTTGTTGCACATTTTGGAAGTTTCTCGATTGCACTTCCTGTTCACTAAAGTAATATTGTTTCCCTTCTCAGATCTTTGATGGAGTTGAAGATTAAATTATTGTAGTTACCTTCCTCATGATTTAGCCAAACTTAATTTCAATGCAATAGTTAAGACTCCTGGAAATAGAATGTTTAGTAAAACTTTTGTTATGTGTTCCTTGCTTAATATTGTTTATTGTTTGTAATTTTATATTTGGTATCTGTTCCTATTATATATAGCTGTGTTTGGTTTGGATCAATCTTGTTTAGACAAAAGGGGGAAATGATGGGGAAACTATCAACCAAACACATCTAGTTAGGGTGTGGCTACCTGGGGCCCAGGTAGCAAAACCGGGAGAACACAGGTGCCAGCTCTCTCCACGTGGTGTCCCCCAGACAGATAGGATGTCAGACCTCCCACTCTTGTAGCATGAGTTTCCCCTTTTTAACCATTAAAAATACCCATTCTTCTTAAGCTGGCTTGGTTATTTATCATACCAACCTAATTCCCCAACATTGAGGAAAGAAATTGAAGAAGGCACCAGAAAATGGAAAGATATCCCATGCTCTTGGGAAGGTAGAATTAACATTGTAAAACTGGCGATCTTACAAAAGCAATCTACAGATTCAATGCAATGCCCATCAAAATTCTTCACAGACCTTGAAAGAACAATAATCAACTTCATATGGAAAAGCAATAAACCCAGGATAACCAGAACAATCCTGTACCCTAAAGCAAATTCTAGACCATCACAATCCCTGACTTCAAACTCTATTGCAGAGTTATAGTATTGAAAACAGCTTGGTATTGGCATAAAAACAAACAGAAAGAACAATGGAACTGAATTGAAGACCCATATATCAATCTACATACTGTTGAACTCGTGATTTTTGACAAAGAAGCAGCAAATACAAAATGGAAAAAAGAAAGCATATTCAACAAATGATGCTAGCATAACTGGATATAAACATGTAGATGAATGAAAATAGATCTGTATCTATCACCATGCACAAAACTCAATTCCAAATGGATCAAAGACCTCAACATAAAATCAACCATAAAAACTGAACCTTATAGAACAGAAAATGGGAAGCATACTTGAATGCATTGGCACAGGAGACCACTTCCTAAATATAACTTCAATAGCACAGACACTGAGAGAAACAATTAATAAACGGGACCTCCTGAAACTTGGAAGCTTCTATAAAGCAAAGGACATAGTCAACAAGACAAAATGGTAGCCTATAGAATGGGAAAAAATCTTCACCAATCCCATACAGACAGAGGGTTGATCTCCAAAATATACAAAGAACTCAAGAAATTGGTCACTAAATGAACAATTTTTTCCATAAAAAAGTGGGGTACAGACCTAAACAGAAACTCTCACCAGACAAATCTAAAACGGCTGAAAGACACTTAAAGAAGTGTTCAACATCCTTATCCATCAGAGAAATGCAAATCAAAATAACTCTGAGATTCCATCTTACACCTATAAGTATGACCAAGATTAAAAACACTGTTGACAGCGTTCTGAAGAGGATGTGGGGTAACAGGAACATTCCTCCATTGCTGGTGGGAATGCAAACTTGTACAGCCACTTTGGAAATCAGTATGGCAGTTTCTCAGAAAATTAGGAAACAACCTTCCTCAAGACCCAGCAATACCACTTTTGGGTATATACCCAAAGGGTGCTCAATTGTACCACAAGGACATGTGCTCAACTATGTTTATAGCAGCATTGTTTGTCATAACCAGAACCTGGAAATAACCTAAATGACCCTTAACCAAAGAATGGATAAGGAAAATGTGGTAAATTTACACAATGAAGTACTACACAGCAGAAAAAATAATGACATCTTGAAATTTGTTGGCAAATCAGTGGATCTAGAAAACATCACATTGAGTGAGGTAATCCAGACAGAGAAAGACAAATATCATATGTACTCACTCATAAGTGGCTTTTATACATAAAACAAAGAAAAACCAGCCTACAGTTTACAATCCCAGAAAACCTAGAAAACAAAGAGGGCCCTAAGAGAGACATACATAGCTCTAATTTACATGGAAAGTAGAAAAAGATACGATCTCCTGAGTAAATTGTGAGTATGGGGATCAGGGGAGTGGGTAGAAGGCAACGGGAGGAAGAGAGAAGAGCAGAGAAAAACATATAGCTCAATAAAAACAATAAAAATAGAGAGAAAAGTTAGTATATATATATATTTGCATGTTATGTATATGCAAATTCTTCATTTTAAGAATTTGTTTTAAGAATCTTGGACCCAAATCCAAGAGTCAATGCTAAAGCCATGAATTTATTTTCTGTCATGCAATATCCACCATGTGCAATGACCTGACCTCTGTCAGAACAGATACTTAAAACACATTAGAATGAAATAACCTAGTATGAACTGTGCAAGTGATTCTGTAGGAATAAGGAGAAAAGCATACACGAGGGGCAGAATGAATTTGGTTGTCATTAGACAAAACCTAAATTTGTCTATGTCTAAATGGAGAGAATTCATCAAGGTAACATGGGCTGGGAGTGCGAATAATGGAGAATTGAAAGAATTGAACCAAAAGGCATACTTTGAATATAGATTAGGAAGGAAAACAGCATAGGACACAAGAGAGAACACCCCTCTCTGTTTTTTCACCAATAGAAAATGCTTAGTCTAACACTGACAGTGAAGACTCTGATGACCTTGTGCCTGGGAATTGTGGATGTTCTCCATTTTAGTGTGGTGTCTACAGAGGCAGGAATAAGACCCTAGATCCCCAGGATCTGTAGTTACAGGCAATTGTGAGCTTTCCAGTAAGAACTCAGGTCATCCGCAAGAGCAGTATGTGGGATTTTAAAGGTCCTCTCATTGTACACTATCTCCTCTGCATATTCTCAAGTCTGGACCTTCAGTGCCATCCAGAAGTAGCACTTTCTGGTGCTTTCATATGGACCTGTAATTAGTGATGCTATGTCACATTATAAATATATTTGTCCCCACAGCCTGTGACAGAGAACGATGGAGGCGAGAGAATGGGCGTGGCAAGCACTTGCTTTCTTTAAACCACGTCCTGCTTTGCATCTCATGCTGGCCCCAAAATACCCATTTTCCTGCCTCAGTGTCTCGGGTGCTGTGGTTCCAGACACATGTCTCTGCATACAGAAGGCACTACCATATTTGAAGAATTATATTATTTTAACTTGTGCTTTCAATCTGATGCCAATTGTGAACAGATTTGCTTTATTTTTATAGGTGTTGCTAAATCATCCCTTTTTTGAAAGACAGGAACGATGACCTGCCATATGCTACAACAAAGCCAGACAGCCTTTGATTTTATTAGTTTGTTACAATCTTTCTTAGTAAGATCTGGAATATTCTGAAAATCCAATTAGATTAGAACAGTCTGCCAAAATAGTTTTTAGATTCATTAGTTTAGGGGGACTTACATATCCCAGCTGTGGTCATTTTGTATAGACAGTGGGATATTGTAGCTGTTTTGGTTTTGTTTACCAAAACTAACAATACTAAACTGTAATAAACAAGGGCAGTGTGTGTCAGACAGGCACCTTCTGATTAGTCGTCCCACAGAATAGTCGGGACCTTTGAGCAATTACCTTATGTCCAAATGCCTCTAAACATGAACCCTTTCTATACACATAAGGTAAGACAGGGTTATAACATGGGTGTAAATATCATGGTCCTCTTAAGACCTCTATACACCACTTTCAGTGACAGACAGCTGTCAGCTGTGATCATCATTGTCATAAGTTATCAGTGTAGCTTATTCAAGTCAATCTTCATTCATTTGAAGGCTAATATTAAAGTGGACATATGGCCATTACTCACATTGAGGCTAAAGCATGCCTAGAACCATAACTACAAACATAAGTAGATACTCAAACACACAAACAAAGATCCTCTTCTGTATTACACAGGCTAAGGGGATTGCAGAGAAAGAAAACGCTTAAATTGTTATCTTAATTACTCACTAAATTTTTGGCTGAGTACATATCAATAAATTCCTATAATGTTATTTATCAAGCTAAACCACAATTTATGATTACTAGAATTAAAAGCAGTACATACTCCTTCAAATGAATGTTGAGATATTTGCTGCATGTTGATTTTTGTTACTGTATATTTGTAACTTAATATTGATCTCTCTTGTAAAGCATGCAGTTACATAAAGTACAGTTTTGATAACTAAGCTGTATTTATCATGTTTGACAGCTACCAAGAGACTCACTCTACTGAAACTAAAGGAGATAAATGGATAATGTTTCCCCTACATAAAATTTGTACATCTGTATTTAATTTCAGTACTTAGATAATACTTTGTTCATGTATGCTGAGATGTTGACAGAACAGAACTAATTAAGTCACACAGGTTTTGAACTTCTTGCTGTGCTCCACACTCTGCACCCATACTCCTCTCTACAGCTGGATGCTGCACTGAAAACTTGAAAGTGATGCTTTCTCAGTATGAATATCCTACTTTTTAAAAATAGTTTCTTCAATTATCTGCTTTATTATAAATGAAATTGTTTTTTAATTTTTTCTTCATTTTACATACCAATCACAGTTCCCCCTCCCTCCCCTTCTCCAGCTCTCCCACTTCTGCCAATGCACCCTCTATCCACTCCTCAGAAAGGATAAGGCTGCCCATGGGGAGTCAACAAGGCCTGGCATATTAATTGAGGCAGGAACAGACCCCCACCCACTACATCAAGGCTGAGCAAGACATCCCAACATATATAATGGGTTACAAAAAGCCAGTTCATGCACCAAGGATAGATCCAGGTCTCACTGTCAGGTGCCCCCACAAACAGACCAAGCTACACAACACAAGTTGCCCATATCCAGAGGGCCTAGTTCTGTCCTCGCTGATTCCCTAGCTATCAGTCTAGAGTCCATGAGCTCCCATTAGCTCAGGTTAGCTGTCTCTTTCATTGGTCTCCCACTCCATTCCTCCCCAAACTTTACCATTTAGTCCTTCATGTTCTCATACCCCTTCCCCTCCTCTTTACCACTTTCCTGTCCCCAGTTTACCCAGGAAATCTCATCTATTTCCCCTTCCAGGGTGATGATTGCCTTTCTTAAAAAGTCCTTCTATTTGTCTGTTGCATACTAAGACTGTGCCTGACCACACTTTCCATGCTAGTCTACAGGAAATGACATGCAACTGCTGACTAACATGAGACAACAGATAGAAAGGTTCCATGTCATCCTTGACTTCTGCTCATATGAGCCAAGCTAGGTATTTCACAAAAGGAACTTCACAGAAGAAATTAAAAAGAAAAGCAAACAAACAAATCAATCAATCAAAACAAAACAAAACAAAAACATTCCTGCTGTTTGGTTTGAGGTCCTCAACAGATATTTCACTCTGATACTCAGTCCCCTCTGCCTGGTTCTCTGTAGCATCACTTTAAAGCAAATGTGTGTTTTTAAAGATTTAACCATCTCCTGAAACACTTACCAACTTTGCAAACTACACCACTCCCACTCTTCAGCATTTGAAAGACTGGATCAGACATCCCAACCATTCTCCAATATCTGAAAGGCTGGATCAGACATCCCTACCATTCTCCAATATATAGAAGACTGGATCAGGCATCCACAACCACTTTCATCAACACGGTTTACTTAACTGAAGCACCACCTCATCACACCAGGTACACTAACTACCTTGTATACACTACAGTTTAAGACTTCCCTCTGGTGAATTGCTTAATTTGGTGAAAGTTTATACTGACATATTTACATAACCTTCCATAAGTTTTCCTTAAGTAGAAGAGTATTGTAACTGCTGTCAAAGATTAGAAAACTGAGTCTTATCACACTAAACAATTTGATTAATTTGCTCATTAAAGCTTATTGAAAAGAGGACTGGAGAGCAGCTGATTTGATGACAGATGCCTCAGCTTTAGATTCCATGACTATGTGTTGCTGGCAGATTTCCTTTGAAAGCCTCAACTTCCACACATGATTCTATGGCTAATTACCACAACTGTGGCCTTGGTTTTCAGCAGGTCATCTTAATTGTGCAGGTTCTTGTAGCTGGTTGTTGTGTAGCAATCTCCTCTGAGACACACCCTCATCCAAAGGTGGAGCTTGGTACAGGGTGCTCTCCATGGGGATGAAATGTCCCATTCTTCTGTGAATCTCATTCATATCAGAAAGTAGAAAATTTGAAAGCCTCAGGAAGTCCTTTACATGGAGTAAATGCAGAATCTTATTAATATCAGAAAGTAGAAAACTTGAGAGCTTCAGAAAGTTCTTCACATGGAGTAAATTCAGGAGTCTCCTTCCTCACCAAGTGAATATAAGCTGTAAAAACTCATGATATGCTCAAAGTGGCCAAGCTGACTGACAGAGACGGAGACCATCTGGTCTTCCTAGAAGAGGTTCATCCCACCAGAGCCGCCCTAAAAAGAAGTTCTCCAACATGTTGAACTGCCTGTAGGTTGTGCAGTTCAGTCCAGGTTTCCAGATCATGAGACATCATCACTTATGGTAAGGTTTACTTCTGGTGATTCAGGTGTCTTTGAGTCATTTCTGCCCCTGTAAGAAACCCCTCACCAGTTTTCTTGTAAGTAACCCCAATAAAAACTCATTGATTCACCAAGTAAGCCTTGGTTTGGTCCCTATCAATATTAAGCAGATGTTTGTGCATATCTTCCTAGGAATACTGTCACACAACATGAGTCTTTATGAGCTTACATTCTTAAAGCTGGACATAGTGGTGCATGATTTTAATGCCAGCACTTGGGAGACAGAGGTAGGCAGAGTTCTGAGAGTTTCAGGCCATCCCGGTCTAGATAATGAGTTCCAGGACAGCCAAAACTACATAGAAAGACCCTGCCTTGGAAAAGAAGAAGAGGAGGAGAAGGAGCAGGAGGAGGAGAAGAACAAGCAGCAGTAGAAGCTACAACCTATAGGGCTAATTTTCAAACTCTAGGTTTCTATTTTATGGTTCATCAATCAATAAAGGCCTCCTACCATGTCTCCTCATCTCTTGTGTCTATATCACACCTCCTAGACATCACATCTTCATATAACCTGCAGAAGGTAATGTCTACCAAATCAGGCAATAAACATCAGATGTCATGCTTATTAATGCTATTTCCTTGTTATCCCTATTTGATGAGTAACTACAGCATTTACTAAAACTAAGAAATACCAACAAAAATAGCAAATATGTGTAATACATACTGTAATTACATTAAGGAAGATGAAATGAAAGTGATTTTTCTGCTTAATAACAGTATCATATTTCCCACACTAAATCATCTCCTAGCTTATTTAACTTAGTTTTTCTTAAACAACTTTGGATTGCCTCTTATGGGTTAAGTACATTATAATATTTGTCAATATTATAAGTAGTATGCCCTTCATAGATTATAATATATTAAATACTAATAAAGTGTTTTATGTATTGTTGTAGTGTCTAGCTTTTTCAAGAAATTTATTTCAGAACTCCCTTCCCACCTCACTGAAGGTATTAAAATCTGTAGAAGTTTGTTTCTTATATAAAATCATAAAGCATTTGCATAAAAGCTATATAAAGACTCCTACACA
The DNA here is from genome assembly GCA_004026605.1 of Ondatra zibethicus. Taxonomy (NCBI): domain Eukaryota; kingdom Metazoa; phylum Chordata; class Mammalia; order Rodentia; family Cricetidae; genus Ondatra; species Ondatra zibethicus. Next base: position 103,829 of record PVIU01004833.1, on the reverse strand, counting down.
CTTTAAAAATCTTTACTTAAAATACCCATCACAGTATAAATGTTTTGAATATAAATTTTATACTGTACTGGTTGGTTAGGGAAAATGACAAAAACACATGAACATGCTAAACATAGAAAATGTTTCTTCAAGTATTATCATTCTCTACCAGGTTGGACTCATAAATCCAAAATAAATACATACAAAGATACAAGTACAAAGTTAACACTGAAGAAGATTTACATGTCAGCATCAACAAATACAGTGTAGAAGCATGCTTGAATGGAAGCTCATATATATTTGTTTCTATCACCCATAGCCCTGTCTTTGTTAATAGGTTCTCTTGGGGAAATTTCAGGTAAACATATGTATATGAACGTACACATATGTATACAGACCAATGTCTAATTGCAAAATGTTTGACATTTATTTATTTACAGCAACCTTTGTAGTGTGATCTTCATTTTATTTTGTTTAGAATTATTGAATTATAAAGAATGCCATATTAACTTAAAGGACAGAGTCTAGATTTTATACTATAAGTATTTCTTAGTACAGGATGCCATGTATGGTCTATATACACTGTTGATCATTAACAAGACCACATTGAACTTACAGAACAGGTAATGCAGAATAATAAAACAATGGAAAAGAAATACTCACATCACATCACAATCACCAAGTAGAGATTTTCCCGCAGTTATCTTGACATTTCTGACTCGTTAATGGAATGATGAGAACTAGTGTGCCAAATCTCTTAAAATTAAGATAAACTAATTTAAACATCTATGTTGAAAATGATTCTTAAAAGTTGGAAGACAGTGGCTGGGTGGTGGTGGCATACACCTTTAATCCCAGTACTCGGGAGGAAGAGGCAGGTGAACCTCTGTGAGTTCGAGGCCAGCCTGGTCTATAAGAACTAGTTCCAGGACGGGCTCCAAAGCTACAGAGAAACCCTGTCTCAAAAATCCAAAAAAAATTATTGAAAACAGTATATACTGTTTACCCATAATAATAGGAAGCAGATTAACTTTTTAAAAGGCATGCTTTTATTGACAAAAAGCAGCATTGGAAACTAAACACCATATTGTTTTGAGGTTCATGATTAAATGTGAGATTGTTAACAACTGTTTTTAGCGTATGAGGAGCTAACTTAACATACTTTTGCAGTTTTTTCAAAACGTAATAAGAAATGAGGATGGATAGTAATTCTAAATTTCTACAAGTTCCTACTAGATCCATGATATCAAATGATAAATATTGGGATACAGTTAATAGACTTATCAACCAGTGGCCTCTCATTGCAGAGCAGCTCTACATACAGCACAGAGAAAACATGCCCCTGCAGCTTCCCTCTCCATCTCTGGCTGCCGGTGTTTAAGTAGACTTTATCCTAGTGACTGAGTACAATAGCTATAGCCATGCTATAGATATTACAAAGGACGGAATATTACAGTACATGCTAATGGTGTTCTAAATCAGATGCAAAGCATTCATATTAAAATGAGCAATGCCTTCAAACCTAGATTTGTCTCACTGTTATTTAAGATGAGACAGGAAAATACGTAGTGTGAAATCACCGTGTCGTTTATAATGGAATACAGTTTTTCTAACACTTATCTCTGGGCTTCCAGCATCAGTGAGTGATCCCAGGTGACAGTCTGACTTCATGACTAGTCTGCTCTACATTTACTATGAAAGATAACTACTTTGTGAATTTGTCCTGGGAAAATAGTCCCATATGCTACAAAGTCCACTGCTTCAATTAGGATATTTTTAAAATATACATCGTGCTAAATAAAAAATGATTAAAGAGAATAAGTGAATTTGCCATAAGCAATAAGGGAAAATATTCTGACTCCATTTATGACAACCCAAGACATTCATCCCCAGTCATAGACAACGTCCCGGTGGGTGAACCCTAAAGGTGAGATCATCTTCCTATGGGGCTTGCCTCGCTTTGTAAGCGGTGATTCAGGCAGGGTTTATTTTCTTTGTCTGTGCTCACACGTTCTCATCTTCAGTTACTGTCATCTTTTCCTTGCCTCAACCCAATTTTTGGTTCTAAAAAGGAAAACCCGAGTTACCAACTCTTTGCTAGCTATAGTGTTTTCTCCATTGCACAAATCTACTCTGAAAACTTCTAAAAGCACTTAAAGACTCATAGTTTATGACTGTAACCAAGAACTGCTAATTCTGTACTTTTGCACCTTAATATCAATTTTATCATAATTACTAAAAAAAAAATCTTAGCCAGGCAGTGGTGAGGCACTCGGGAGGCAGAGGCAGGCGGATCTCTGTGAGTTCTAGGCCAGCCTGGTCTACAGAGCGAGCTCCAGGACAGGCTCCATAGCCACACAGAGAAACCCTGTCTCAAAATCAATCAAACAAATTAACAAAACTCTCTTTCAAAATATGTCTATGAAATATCTTAATATGTTCCCAGTCATTTTCTCTATCAGGTCTCCTTATATTTCAAAGAATGATATATTTTTGTGAAATTCTGAAATCATGGAGTCAACCTCGATCCCTCACTCTTTCACCTGGTGCATTCTTCCTATCCAACCTAAGGATGTCAAAGTTTAAAGATGTACCTCAGATCTATTCATCTCTCCCCAATTCTTCTGACCATAACCCAGATCAACTTTCCATCTTCCACGCCCTCTGACAATAGGATCAAAACTGTTTGGCTGTTTCTATGGTGGCATCTGCTTATTCTGCTATGAAATGGTAGATTTCTGAGCTACGTATATTGTGGTGGGATGACTTCCCCTTTCAAGGGTGAATGCATGACGGACCTGGAACCTCATATCTGCAATCCTTCACTGGGTAGGCTAAGACAACTTCAAGACCACAGTAGACCACAGAATGAATTTAAATCATCCTGGAACATTAGTGAGGTCTTGTTTCAAAATGCAAACAAAAAGAGGGCTGACGACAGACCTCAGTGTTAAATTGCTTGCCTAGCATATGTATGGCCAGAGGTTCGATCCTCAGCACCCCAAAGGCAAACTCACAACAATTGTAGAGAAATGCGTTAGCTGAGAGAAGTCCCTATCATCAAAATGACTGATAAATTTTAAAAAGGCAGCTTTGGGGCAAAAAGGAACAAAGAAATGGGGACTATGGGCAATCCTGTGAGAAATAAGTTTTGAGAACGAAAGTGAAGGTAAAATTATTTATAATGTGCGTCAAACTAAGTATCGAAGACATAAGCTTGTGGACTGGCAGAAAGTAAAATTTTAGTATAAATGCATTAAAAAATGTCTGGGTAACGATTATCAAGGAAAACCTGAACTGAAGACGAGAACAAGGCTCAGAGTATTTTTAAGCCAAATAATTGATTGCAGAATATTACTGAATATATCACACATAGGAATTAAATTAAGAAGATCAGGTCCTAAAGTTAAAACTTTCCTTCTTGTAAGTTTTGAATATAAAGTCATTGAGTTACCAAGAGTTCATAGAGAGACAATAGCTTTTAATGGAGTGGGTAGCGTTTAAGCAGATGTGCGACATAAGGGCCTGCAGTCTATGTTCTTTTCCATGTTGTATGACTTTGTATAAAGCATTAATGAGTTGCATGAATAATTCAGACATAAAACAGTTTAACAATAGTTGAAGTATAGTAAACTATATGTTTTGATGATTTTCTAAATCTGTCTCCTGATAGAAGTGTATAATACACTGGTGGCAGGTAGCAAAGAAAGAACCATTGAAGTGTGGAACAGAACACAACAGAAAAACATTACATTAATTGAAATGGGAATCAGATTCTCAGCCTGTTCATTCAAGGGGAGATGGTTGTTGGATATGGTCCTAAGGTAAGAAGGCTGAGGTTGATATGTCACTTGAAATCAATTAGATGTTGTCCTGCGGAGAGCTGGATTTAATATTGGGTAGAGTGGGGAAAACTGATGAGGCAAATGGATTTCTGATTTTCCCTTATTTTCCTTGGCTATAGTAGCTTTTGCAGTCACAGAATTTGAGTTCAGAAAGTATTAGTTGCCAAGACGAAATCTCTTCTGCAAGAGTGAGTCTATAAGCCAGAGAAACTTCTGCACTGAAACTTATGTAAGCAGAATACCTGCATAAGAACTTTTTTCTAAGATGATATTTCAAAGCCCCATCCACTGGCAGATAGAAATGGTATGGTGACTTCAAAGACACATGTATTCCCCAGCACTTAATTTCCATTTCTGGATGTAAGATGACACACGTCACGATGTTCACCATGATTGCTATTGTCATAGTCAGTCTCCCAGGAGTAAAAACAGATAAAGCAATGATTTTCTAAGTGTATTCCTAAGGGCTGCAGGATTCCATTCCTGTAAAGATTCCTCAACAATCTTTCCATTCCATTCCATAACCACCATCACTGTGAGGATACAATGCAATCTGAGCCTCTAATCATCTAATATTTGATTATAAAACATTCCTCCCAAGGATTTTCATGTAAGGAAGTAAGTATCTGCACTGTTTTGAAACAAATTCCTGAGAGGATCTGTTTATTCATTTATTTGTCTTGTACTTTGATTAACTTCTTATGTGGAAAATCGAACTCAGCTATGCTATTTTGTAGCATTCACAGACTTTTTGACCACAAATAATGTTCTTTTTCTTTATTTGTTTCTATAACAATCACAATGCAGCAATTCAAACTTGGAGGGGATATTTCAAGACACCACCCCATTATTTCGAGGTATCTTTGAATCACAAGTGATTATTTCTATAAAGATTAATGTAATGTTACTAGCTTATCATAAACAGGAAATAAAGCTTCAAATATAATATATAAGGCTATATTTAAATTAAATAAATTATCAAATAACTGTTTTACATTATAGTTATAAGAATTTTGTCTAAAATAATAACTGGATTAGTGTTGAGATAAAGAACTTGGAAAACTTTTAATTTTTCTAAGCTTTTTGTTTTTATCCTGGTTACTTTTTAGTCTATTTAAGGACTTTTTCTTTAAGATTACTTCAATTTGAAGTAATAAAAACTGAATCATTAAATGACTGAAAGAATGACAATTTGCTTTTTAATGTAACTCAGGGTTAAAATTATAACCTAGGCTCAGGAGTACCTGGATCTAGACATACAGGTAACACTTTCTCACATCTTTGCTTCACATCAAAATACTGCCAACTTCTATATTGTGTTTATTTTAGAAGAATCAGTCTATACAAGGACAGAACAGCTGATAATTCAGGCTCACAATAACTCCAGCAATCAGGGCAGATGACAAAAGACTCTTGCCCATTAGACCAGCAACAACTCATGAGGCTCTATCTAGTCTGGGTTGCTAAACAGACCAAGGCTGTGGCTAAAATAAAAAGCTTATGTGTTCATTCTGAAGAAATAAGATCATCTTGTTCCTCTTGTGTGGGTAGTATGATGTCCAGGTGATAGTGAAAGTAAAATTTGGAACTTATTACCAGAAGCAAAGCGGGAGGGAGCATTATCTCTAGACGGAAGTTAAAACATTAGATGCACAGATACCATGTCAAGTATCATTGGCCAGTAATTGTAATTGAAAGATGGAGGTGAAAAGGACAAAGATGAAGCCATCTTATATCGTTCATGCTGTTTTGTTAAAACACCATCGAACAGGTGCTTATAAATAAAAGGAATATGTCTCTGGAAGGTCTAGCAAGTGGAAAATTCAAGATCGATGTGATGGTAAATTCAGTGTCTGAAGCAACTGTTCTCTGCTTCTCAGATGGAGCCCCTGACTGAAGCATCAGCAGCTCTCTGGAGCTTCTTTTATAGGCTGTTAATCCTACCCTGCAAGTGAATCCCTGGGAAGTTAGTCACTTCTCCAAAGGCCCCACTTCTTAATAATTATACAGAAGGATAAAGGTTCAATATGAAATGTACATTGTGAAGTCAAGCAGCAAAGAAGCAATAATTCATTCAGTAGTGTAAGTAATCTTTTAATTTTGTGATAAGGTAAAAATATCTTTTTCTTATGGTCAGTGCGAGACTAAAGATGGTGTAAGAGCTTCATATCAGATGTGAACTATGGGCCAATAAACACCTAGGGAAGATTTGCTTCTGTTGCATGTTTCAGGTGAAATATTAGAATAATCAATAAGGAACATGTCATCTCAGAATACATAATTGAAATCTTTTGACAAAAAAGAGTATGTGTTTATATGAAGATATATTTCTTTTTCATGCCACCGAGGAAGAGTCTTTCTAGCCAATCATCCACTATAAAAATGATTTTAAGTCCTAATTCAAGGAGAAATCTGGTACTGACCAACTAAAACTTGTAGCACCAGTATCAAAAGCTCCAAATATGGGTGTATTTGTGTAATGGAAAAAATGTCAGTTGAATATTCTTCCATAAAAAAGAAATATATATAATAGCATAGATGGATTTAAAAAACATTTTAAAGCTAGTCCTCAAATCTCTATTATATATTTTTTAGAGAAATACCCCAAACAGGCAGATATGTAAAGAAGGAACATAGATTTGTGGCACTGAGAATTAAGAATAAAGGAATCAGTTGTGAGGTGGCTAATGTATCTGTGGAGTTTTCTATAATATTAGCAATATTTCTAAAATACATTGTGTTAATGATCACAGTAGTTTGAGACAATACTAAAAAGTGAACACTATACTTTTAATGCATAAGTGTGTATGATTTCCTACTATCATCAACAAAGCCATAAGCTTAAATGTCTTTGGAAATATCTATAAAACAGCATATAGTATAAATGTATTTGATATAGTGTGTCAAATTGTCTTGTATGATGGGGATTTCTACTCAGTGTTGTACACCAAATTTGAAGATTTTGCAGCTCTCATTTTACACAGGTATGGTAGTTTGAGTGAAATTGGCCCCCGTAAGCTCATAGGGAAAGGCACTAATAGGAGGTATGGCTTTGTTGTAGTAAGGAGGATGTGAGTTAGGCCTTGAGGTTTCCTATGCTCAAGATACAGCCCAGAGTTTAAGTCCACTTCCTGTTGCCTACTGATCAAGATGTAGTCAACACCATCTCTGCTGAATGCTGTCATGCTCCTTGCCATGATAACAGTGGGCTGAACGTCTGAACTGTAAACCCATCACCTTAATTAACTTTGTCCTTTATAAGAGTTGCTCTGGTCACAGCGCCTCTTTATAGAAGTAGAAACCCTAATAAGACAACAGACTTGGTCAACAAGAAGATATAGAAAATCCCAAACACTCTTGCCATGACATCTGTTACCACAGAAAGGCTCAGGGGCAGAGCATGAAGTCAGTTCCCAGGTTAACCTTTCAAGGACTGAATGTTTTCATGAATACAATAAAGAGTAAGAAACAGATGCTTTAGCGAAACAGATAACTAAAGTGTGTAGGCAATTACATTGCCATGAACAGACATTTAATGTAACAATCACAAGCAGATACAATCCAATAATTTAAGTTAGCATGGAGAAAATTAATAGTAAATAGACAACAATAGTAAAATCAAACCAGATAATACAGAAATTTTTTCATGCAAAAATGTAGAGTCCCCTTGGGGACATTATGCAAATTTATCATAAGCACAAAAGAATATGATATTATATCAGTAGAATACACACTCATAATTGATTTGTCTTATATGTCCACAGAGTTGAAACAATGTAATGCATATAATCCTCAAATAATCAAATAATAGTTTTAATGATTGAATATCTGAAAATAATTATCTTAGATGTTTGTGGTAAATAGTTTTATATCAACTTGACACAAACAAAAAAGAGTCATTTGAGAGGAGGGAACCTCAGCTGAAAAAAATTCTTCATCAGATCAACCTGTGAGCAATATTTAGGGCATTTTCTTAACTGGTGATTGAAAGGGGAGGCCCAGTCCATTGTATATAATTCCCTCTCTGGGCTGGTAGTCCCAGGTTCTATAAGAAATCAGGCTGGGCAAGCCATGATGAAAGACCCACTTTAAATCTGGAGCTATCCAAGTGGCAAAATACTCCTTTAATCTTGATCTTTGAGGTGGGAAGATCTACCTTTAATCTGGGTCACACCTTCTGCCAGCAGCCTATATAAAGAAAGGAGGAAGCTTGCTGTCTTTATCTGCATGTTCTAACTCTGTGTAGCAAGTGCATTCCTCACTGGTATTAGAGCCTGCTTCTTCAGGATTCTAGTATGTACTGAGACAGTCAGACTCATGGACTGAATGACTTCTATATTCTTAGAACCTTCCATTGTTAGACAGCCATTGTTGGACTAGGTGTACCATAGTCAGTAAACCAATATAATAAATCACACACACGTACACACAATACTCCCTATATATAAATACACATGTGATTTATTTATGTATATATTTATATATAGGGAATACACACACACATACACATAGACATATACATTCATTCTGTCAGATCAGTTCTGTTCCTTTAGAGAACACTGACTAAGGCATACAATGGACCAGAACCCTCAACCTTAACAACTGACCCTCATCACCCCACACACACCCCAGTTCATCCTCCTCATATCTCTTAGGATCATCAATGCCATTTATGGTCAAATGATAAGAATAAATGCTGGTGAGTACTTAGCAATAGAAGCTGTAGATGGAACATCTATGTTTGCCTCCCCACCCCCAGGTTCAGAGAACATTGTGGACAAGTGGGCAGAATGAACATAAGACCCATAGGATGGAGAAGAGAGTTTGAAAATGCTGTCTTCCAGGTGTTGCATGGATAGTGCATATAGGACACACTCAGAGTAGGTTATCTTCACAAAACAAGATCACACCAGCTAAGATTCCAGCACTGATGAGGGATGGATCCCTGAGGACTCACCCCAGCGTAAGAGCAGTTGATGGCTGCTGAGGTGGAAGAATCACTTCTCATAGGGGTGTCACCACTGGTAAGTTGCCCCAGTGATTGACCCTACTATCAGGCATATACAGGCAGTATTAACTGACCCTAGTAAACTTTATTTTAACAGAAGAAGAAGAGGAGAAAGGACAAAGAAAGAAGCAGAAAAGAAAGAATATGAATTTGGGAATGAGAGGAATGTTTAGTAAGTAATAAGAGTTGCAGAGGGAGAGTGAGGAAAGGATATGATCACAATACAATGTACACATGCACAAAAGTTTCAAAGAATACTTTTAATGAAAAATACAGAATAGATTTCCTGCCAGCCTGCACACTATCGAAAGATCATTCGATAAACAGATGTTTGATGTAGGTCTCAACCCATTAGTGCTTTAAATGAATAAATGTGAAATCTCGAGAACCATAGAAAAGTCAGAATGCCTGTTTAATCACTACAGACTGTGCTCTCCCTTGTATAACCTGGTGGTTGATAATACCAATGGTTTTCATTTGCCCCTGTATCCTGATTCATAATTAACTCTGATGCTAGAGGCAGGTTCAGCACTGACGGCTTGCTTTCTGATGTGCGGCCAAGGGCACTGCTCTCCACCCCCTGACATGATGATGACCAAGCGCAAGAGTATTTTGTAGGTAGAGTGACAATAAAGCAATTATCCAGAGATAGGCAGTCCAAAAGATTGCACGTCAGCTACAAAGAGTGGCTGACATTTAGATGTGATAGTAGTGCTCAATTTAGTTCAAACAATTTTTAAAAGAGCACCATTCAGACAGCTGAAGAAGTTCCTCAGGTCAGGTTGAAGACTGTATTGAAAACAGCTTTAGTGTTCTTGCTTGAATGGTCAATAAAGTATAGGACTTTAGATAATAGCTTCAATAACACACTTAATGTTACTTTCTTATGTTAGAAATAGGTACATGTTGCATATCCTCAACTGTTTAACAGCAGCAAAGTGTACTGACTTGATTAAACAATAATACAGTTACACTTATTAAAGCACTGTTTCTGAACACCAATCCATAATTAATTCACTAATTCAAAATTTATTGAACCATCTATTCTGTAGAATGCCATCATTGGAGAAATATTTAGGAGTGGTAAACATGTTTTGCTTGTTGGTTTGTTTGGTGGTTAAGGAGACTATCAACCTATGATAGGCATGGCTGTGAACACTGGCAAATGGTAACTTACATCTGGCAGACACATGGGAAATACTGCTGAACCTGGCAACTACAGTCTGACATCCATGAAATCACCTCATTGAACGCAGATATAAAGAATATGAAAGCTGCTATGACACTTACAAAAATGGGGTAACAAAACTGCTTTTTCCATATGACTTCACAACTGTGTGTGATATCACAGAACGAAAAATAATCTTAATTGTGTATTTATTACTTATTATATTTCTTCTACATTGACTTCCATACATCATTTCACACTGCCTGTGTTTTTGTTGCATTTCTCTGTGTGGACATGCCAATAATTATGATAAAACACAACTGACCGAATGATGCAAGCCCTTGTTACTTTCAGTTCTATGCTTAACCAAGAAGAAATTTAAAAGAGGAGAATCAGTACTAATAGTCACATCAGAGTCTATCAAAATGGTAATAGTCATAAGGGCTTCATGGAATTTCACTTATCCCTTGAGGAACAAAGTCAAGGCCTAAAATTTACTTTGCCATTTTCATCTTTGCATTCTGCAATGTTGCTCTTAGTTTTCTGAAGTCAGCAAACACTAGAAAACTATGCAAGCCTAGATTTGTGTATTTCCACACTTAGTGAAAATGGGTGGACAAATGCCAGTTGAATTTGAGCCATTTTTACCACATAATGAGAGAATTTAATTTATCTAAGGGGGTTTTCTCGGGTTACTATTAGGCATCTCAGCATCTATTAGTGGACTCACAGGTGTTCTCTGAACAATTAAGACTAATTAGCATCATTTTGACTAGATTGAACAGGGAACTCTGGAGGAAATACTTAATGGCCATAGAGATAGTTATTTCACCCTTGGAACTTTCTTTGTTGGCAAAGAATAAAATAAACTATGGCAAATCATGGGAAAGAGAAAAGCTTAAAGTATGATGGTTAGCAAGTTAATTTGTTTTTAAGGAAGACAGTTCAGTATGTGAAATTGTCCACATTCTTATTATAACTACCTTCTTATCTGCCATATACTGAGCAGCTACTAAAATTTTTCATGTAATTTACTTCAGACTTAGTGACATCTTTACTGACCTGATATCAGAACGTACAAGGGCTTCCCCTCTGTTCTTTTTCCTCTCTTCTTCCCTCCCTCTGTTCCCTCCCTTCCTTTCTTCCTTTCTTCTTTCCTTCCTTCCTTCCTTCCTTGCTTGCTTCCTTCTTTTCTTTCCTCTCTTCCCCTCTCTTCTTTCATTCCTTTTCCCCTCTCTCCTTCCTTCTTTCTTTCCTTCCTTTCCTTCCTTGTTTCCTTCTTCCATCCCTTCCTTCCTACCCTCCTTCCTTTTTACCTCCCTCCCCCACTTCCTTCCACTCACTCAGTATCCTTGGCTAATCTGAAACTCAATCATCTTCCTTGTGATTTGCAGGTACCTGATATTACTGGGATTGCAGGTTTATTACTAGGATTCTTAAAGCCAAAAAGAAAATAATATAAAGTATCTTTCTAAATATGTCATTATGTTGTTCATAAACTTAAAATTTTAAGTCTTGGAAAAGCCAAAGAGTGATTTTGTAATCTCAGTAAATATAAATTGCATTGCTGAATTCCACACAGAAAACTGTATATGATGACCCTCAAGGAGACAGATGTCACAACTGAGCTATGAATGAATAATGAGCATCAGCTCTTTAAAGGATTTCAGGTGGACTGCAATGATAGCCCCACAGTGCTCAGCTGTTACAGTAAATTTCACTTCTATTTTCCTTCTTGGAATCTCAAATTAAAAGCATTTACTCTATTCAAAATTTAACGTTACTCAAGAATATAAAATATAAATACATATAACAAATCTAAAATAAAGAATTATGTAAAAGACTAATAATTTTGCTTACCTTTTTTAATTTTAAAACAAAAGCATGTTGGTATGGTATTATGACAAAATAAATATTAAGCATAGTACCATGTCTCATCAGTGTAGTATTTTTAATTTAAAAATTTGTTATAAATATTATTTACATAGTTTAATTTCAAAACCCTGTGATCGAAGACTAGTGACTGTTTAGAACACAATCATTAGTGATGTCTTTGGAATGCCATTTCCCACTCCTGGCTCCTAAGGGAGTCTTTTAAGATGAATTCAGCTGTGTTTTCAGAGCTACCTATACAAATATACTTAAATGCCACTAATTGAATTAGGAATGTCAGATATTGCTGATTGAGTTTCTGCTATACTAAGAATATGGCTGCCTTTGAATCACATATGTGATATCCTTCTCCTCCAGGAGCCTGATGGAGACAGAGTAGTTGTTTGGCTGGCTGCTCTGGAAAGGAGAGTTTGCTTTGATGCAGCTGGAGGGTGCATGGAGACCCAATCAGCGCCTCATGCTCTCTCCCACTCGGGAAGCAGAGAGAGCTGACTGTTCTCAAGCTTTCTCCTTTGTTCCTTTTCATCCAGTTCTCACCACATGACACAGCACATCCAGGGAGCATCCTCCCTTCCCAGTCACACTTCTCCTGAAGCAGCTTCACAGATGAGGCCAGAGGTTTACTGCCACACTGATTCCAAAACCATCCAGGTTGGCAATGACAATTAACAGTCATAGGATTCTTAAAAAAAATAATAATTATGCCACGCAGTGCACTTGGGAGGCAGAGGCAGGTGGATCTCTGTGAATTGGAGGCCAGCCTGGCCTACAAGAGCTAGGTCCAAGACAGGCCCCAAAGCTATAGAGAAACCCTGTCTCGAAAATACTACTACTACTACCTACTATTACTACTACAATAATAATAATAATAATAATTACATATGCATTTCTCTCTGGGTGTCTATGCACCCTTTCCACGTGCTTGTGTGTGTGTGTGTGTGTGTGTGTGTGTGTGTGTGTGTGTGTGTTCACGTACAAGCCAAGGGATAAACGTGTATGTCGGGCGACAATGTGTAGAAATTGATTCTCTCCTTTAAATAAATGAGTCTTAGACATCAAACTCAGGGCTTTGGGTTTGTCAATAATCTCTTCTACCTGTGGCTCTGTTTTGCCATCCCATAGCAGTTTGGATAAATCAATTTTACAGTTTGTTTTTGTCCAAATTTAGGCCACAAATTCATCAAAAAGCTGCTTGCCTGTGGCTTCGCAGCCACCCGCTCAGGCTGGAGCACACACGGGCTCCCATTGGCGTCACTGCCTTGTTGGCTTGGTTCTCCTCTTTTCCCCTAAACATCTAAGTGAGTTTGGAAGGTTGTTTTTTTTTTTTTTTTTTTTTTTTTTTTTTTTTTTTTTTTTTTTTTTTTTTTTTTTTTTTTTTTTTTTTTTTTTTTTTTTTTTTTTTTTTTTTTTTTTTTTTTTTTTTTTTTTTTTTGTCATAGCCTCTTTGCAGCAAACTCCACAGGCACCAACTCCATAGGCGTTGGCATTCCAAATACCACAGGAATTAGCCAATTTCACATGTTCCTTCCTTCAGACGGCAGGTTCTTTGACCTCTTTTCTCCTGGAGGGTTATAGACTTTTCCTGGATCACCCCCACCTCTGAACAAATGTGTTTTCAGGATTCTTATTTTGAAAAAAAAAAAGGATGATATAGATATGATAGGATAAAAAGGTTGACTATTGAATCTACTCTGAAAAATGTAGATATAAAAATAGGATTAAAAAGTAGATTCTTAATTCTACTTTTAAACTAAAACAGTGAGCACTAAGTTTAAATATTTTGCATTGATATGGCTTTTGTATATTGATACAAAATTGAGATTATTTTCACTAGAACTTACTGTACATAAATTCTACTCTTGTTCAAGGTATTGTAACTATACAACTCATTTAACAATGTAATGCAAATTTCTAGTCCTTGAAAGTTATTATTGCTAACTATTTAAGATAATAAGGAAATTTAGGTTAGTAATTTGAGCACCTATTACAATCAAACTTGTAGTCCTATTGGGTATGTTTTCTAGGTCAAACAGAAAATATTTTAGATAGGCAGGTGATTTTCAAACACTTCAGAGATCTGCAGAATATGACATTTAAGATGTTTTAATAATAGGTTCTTTTTTTTTTTGTTTTTTTAGGACAATGAGACATGACTTTTCCTGGCGGCACTAATATAGTTCAGAGCAGATCATGGGCATTGAAGAAACTCCACATGGCGCTTACTTTCTTTGTGACAAAAGTAAGCCACTAGGCAAGAAAGTGTTATTGCCTCAACTGCTGACAGTGTGCTGTCCAAGTTGGAAAAGGTAGACACAAAAGAAAGTGATTACCGAATTTACCAAGGTAAAGTAGGGCAGCCCTTGAGAATATCCTGCTTCGCCAAAATTCTGTCCAGTATCCTGACATACTCATCTATACACAAATGCACGTAAATAGCCATAGTAAATAAATGTGATATTTGAAAATAATATTAATGCAAAGACTATCCTTGTGTACCCCACATATTTCTTGATAGGTAAATGAAAAGAATATTAATTTCAAATTAAATATTTTTGAAGGTTCCTCTAAAAGGGTCTTCCAACTAAATTCTCGTGTGCTTCACATTGCTGAGGAATTTAGTGTCATTCCTTTGAAAATTCATTTCCTTGATTCTTCTTGTGTTCCTAATTTTATTAACATTTTTAAGACTACTGAATATATGTATGGCTTCTTAGAGTTATCTAATAAAATCGCCTTTTACTTTTATATAACTATTTCTATTACTTTATAGAAAATAACTGTGAAACTTTTGTGTCTTTTAAATTATATTTGTTTTATATGATTCTTGAGGTAGAGCATCTATATGTAGCTGAGGTTGGATTTGAATTCACCATTCCTTTGTTTTCACCTTCTGGATAGCTGAAATTATGAGTACAAGAGACTGAGAATTATGATGTTTATGGATTTCCTGATATCATGTCATCCTTTGAAGGAATCTGCCTTACTTTGGATTTCTATTGCTGTGAAGAGACACCATGACCATGACAACTCTAATAAAGAAAACATTTAGTTGGAGTGGCTCACTTAAAGTTTCAGTCCATTATCATCAGGATGGGAACATGGCAGCCTCCAGGTAGACATGGTGCTGGAGCTCAGAGTGTTACATGTTGCAGGCAACAGGAAGTAGACTGACAATCACACTAAGGGAAGCTTGAGCAAAAGAATCCTCAAAGCCTGCCCCCACAGTGACACGCTTCCACATATTCTAATAGTGCTGTTACCTTTGGGGGGCATTTTCTTTCATACCACCACAGAATCTCACTGTGAACATATTGCCTCTCATATTATTCTGATTGCTGTGACAGTTGATACATATGGTTGGATGTGTAGGCCAAAAAATGGGAGCCTATTTCCATCTTATCTGAAGGTCAGAGAGTTTTAGCTTGCTCAAACTTGTTGACAACTAGGGTGTGGTTGCTTTGTCTTTTGGACATTAAGATTGCCCATACTGGTTGATCTACTCCACCTGGATCAGAGGTTAAGAAATTCAAGCATACTTTCAGCACCTTCTTTTGAAATAGGAGTTTTGACCTAAGGAGTGGCTGCCTTCAGAGTATTTGGTCACTGTCTAAGCAACAGAATGCTTTTCTCATGAATTAATGACTTGATAGCTCAAAGTACTGAAGCAAGTAACTGTTTTAATTATCCTTTGTATCATGTTAAAGTAGTCTTTTGTCTTCTTCCACTTTTTGTATTATGTATAAAAGTGTATGGAAAATAAACACAGGTAAATTCAGCATTCAGTATTCACTGAGTTGCCCTCCCGTTACTATCCTATGTCTTAGTGATTCTTTCTTATCTCTCTTCTTCCTATTTAACATTTTTCTAATCTTCATGCCCCTACCCTGTTAAGTAGTATACTTGTGGAAGATGGTCCCTGACAGTTGGAATGAAAGACAAAAAGGATCTGGAAGACAACGTTCACTTTAGAGAAATTCATTGATTGCACTAGGGGACTCACTTTACTCCACTAATTCATCTAGGATTGCCATACACAGAGTCTTCAATTTAATTTTTCTGTATGGCAACCATTCATCTATTTTTTGTTTGTTTAAGATATAAAGAAAGAAAAGGGAGAGGCTATCTTGTCTGAATACCTAACACAAACATCACATTCTCTAACAACTCCATGTACTGACAGTGAACTCTTGTCATCACTGATCCCTCTGAGGTAATAAGCCCACACTGAGGGGTTTCCAGGCTCCCCTGGTTAAGTGTACTTCTTACCTCTCCACACTCCATCACTCAGTCTTTCTCATGCTCTTCACCTCAACCTGATGCTTTTTAGTCTATCTCCTGTTGACATTGTGCTATCATCACTGAAAACATTTTTAAGAAGAAGAAGAGAAATTATTGTTTTGAATGTGTTATAATTATGGAGGATAACATAGCATTAAAATGTTTAATCTGTTTTTAGTTTGGCAAATATCTATATAAATAAGGAAGAATTCCCCAAAGAATCAACATAGAATTTTATCTTCAGGATACTTAGACTTTTTTTTTTAAATATATACTCACTTGACAACTGTATTATATCAAGGTTAAACAAAAATAGGTTTAAAACACAATGGTATCTTTTGATCTTTATTTTTGAAGATTTATGCAGTAAATTTTTAACCTTCGGATAGAAGCTTTTAATTAATAGTTAGACTGTTAGAGTTAAGTAATGTTAACAAGAATAGAAAATATGAAATAAGTAAAGCATGAAATTACGACTTTAGAAAAGAGTTTACAGGAGCATTGGGGGAGAATTTATGATTGTCATTAGTTTATTTTCCTTAGAATTTTTTTCCAATTTAGGAGTAGTTCATGTTTGGGTGCATGTATACACACATTCTTTCAAATTTGAATGATAATAACTCAGTTGTCTGGAGCAAGTTTACTTTCTTTCATATTTTTCCAAAAACTTGGAAAACTCACATGTATTTTATTTCAGGTCAATTAATCAAAGTTATTAGACTTCGCTAATCACTTACAGAACATTAAACTGTTTAATTTCCAACAAATGCTATAGTTCATTTCAGACCTACCATCAGATACTCTGAGTCCTCAGTTTCTGGATGAAGGTAGAGATCTGCTGAAGGCTCTAAAATAGTGTCCACCTCAGTAATGTTCTCTTACCAGCACTACATCATTAGGTAAATGGACATTCATTAAAGTCAAAACCGTAACTCTTTCAGAGGCCAAGCAGCTAGAGATGACAACAAAAAATGTCATTCCACACTCAACTTTAAAAAAAGAGGAGAAAAGTGACATATAGTCAGGACCATAATGTGAGACAGATTAACTAATGCCATGAATTAAATAAACTGGACATAGGTAGTTTAAGTTAGGATATCCTAGAGCTATTTCTTGTTCAATAACAGTAAGAAAGTCAAGGTTTCCTTGGGGAGTGGTGTCATACAAGCCAATATTGAAACATTATCCACCAGGCAGGGCATAGTGTGGGACTAAGACTATATCAGTAAATTAAGACAGCATGTCAGAGGTTCCAAACACTGCTGTGGGTTTGGCAGTTTTCTCCTATGATTTATAGGACTTAACATGCTGCTGCTCTCAAAGATACAATATATCAAGGAAAAATTATTTCTAAAACAAACAGAGGTTGATAAAGGGTCAAACAGCATGGGTCAAAGCCAGTAAGCATACAGACTCAAGGTTTTTAATGTCCCTTCTCAGTACAGCCAAAGAGGTTGTTCTTAATTCCCTCACCAATGGCATTGTACACATATGTACAAAAGAACCACACTTGAACCTATGAGGATAATCTTTTTATTCAGTATCCATCATGCAGGAATGGGGTAGATACATACTCAGTTTCCAAACACCTGGCCATTGGGAGCTGTGGGAGCTCCTTCTGCTCCCTCAGCCAATAGCCTTTGAGATACCAGCCCACTGGGGCATGGTCACCTTCTCTTTAAAAAGCAGCGGCAGCCCTCCACTCGTTCTCTTGCTTCTGGCTCCGGTTCTGGGTAGACTCCTTTCCTGATCGTGTACGATGGGTGTTCTGTAAGTTTTTTCCCCTCAAATAAATAACCCTTTTAATAATAAGTACAAACTGGTGAGGGATAGTTTTGTGCTTTATCTGGCATCCAACATTTGCTTTTAGAACCACCCCACACACACCCATCCTGTGGCACGGCTGCCTGCCGCTGGCTTGGCTTCCTGCTGCCAGCTTGGCTTGGCACAAGCCCTCCCCCAGCCATGGCCTGTGCATGGAGTCAGCAGTTAAAAACTCCACACCTCCCGGGATCCACAGGCATAGACAGTCTCTGCCCACCTGGCTTGATCTTTTCTGAGTGGGTTTTAAATCCCCCATTGGAAGCATAGCACTTGGGCAGTATGAGTCAAGCCATTGCCACATCCAATGAAAGCGCTGTTTGAAATCCCTACCACAGCATTTGTGTTTGCTCCATGACCCTTTGTCCCAGCAGGAGCAGGCTGTTCTCGCAGCGGCAGTGTCACGACTCCCTGCATCGGGTTGGAGCAGGGCAGGCAACCGGGGTGAGCCATGCTGTTTATCAGTTGCTGGAAGCTCTTTGGATTTTGTTCTTTGTGCCTGGACTCTGGGTTTTCTTCCTTTGTGTACATCTAACCGCAGGATCTATCCTGACACCATTCCCTTGATTCCGGTCATGACTTAAAAACAGCGCCATCTGCTGGTTAGAAGGTAAAATAGCAGGTTTCGGTTTTAATGGGACTCTAGCTGTGGTTTTTGCTGAAATCACACTAGGCCTCTATGAATTGGAGGTACCTCAATTTACTGGTTATTAGGTTTCAGTTTTCTTTCTCCATATTATGTCATTATGGAAGTATATGACATTAATTGATAGGGTTAATACCATGATAGGCAAAATTAACTCCATATCTAAGGGTACTAGGAACTTACCTGAGAGGGTCGAGGCTGTTGAATTTGACTTTTAGAAGTTATCATAGAGTTTTGATAAGGTAACAGACAGAACATACCTCCAGGATGGCAACTTACACGATATCCGGGAGCAGTTCAAGGAGGAGATGTTATCTTTGAAAAGAAACATTAAGACCTTGGAATCACAGGTACAGAATGGAGACCAGAAAATTAATACCATAGGAAAATCACTAGAAACCTTTGCAGGTCAGGAGATTCAGGCCTTACATGAGACAATGATTAAGAGATTTGAAATGATTGAGGAAATTATTGGAGCTGATGAACCAGGCAAGAAGATACAAGGGCAGGATACAATGCCACCACCAGCTGTCAGAACTGGTTTACCCAGGGTTTTAGCCACATACCTTGTAATTTATTCTGACAAAGCATCAATTTCTATGGGCTCAAAGGGAGCCAAAGAAGGTAGATGGATGCTAGTAGGACTGAATGAGCTGAAGGAAATTAAGCAAGCCATCGTTAACTATGGCTTGCACTCTACATTTGTAAAGGGAATGATAAGGACTTGGGCTTCTAATGTCAGGGCTACCTCCAAAGATTTCTCCCAGTTAGCATTAGCGGTGTTAGAAGATGGATCTTCCTTGATGTTTGGGGTTTATTTCAGAGAAGAATCCAAACATATGGAACAGCAAGGAAAGGCAAAAGGTGTGGAGGTTTCACAGGATCAAATTCTTGGTGTAGAAGTTTATGCTGATCCACGGGTCCAAGCTCTTTATGATGAAGAAGTATTGTCCCTATGCCACAAAGCCACTTTGAATGCCTGGGATAAAATACAAGAATCATGGAAAAACATAAAGTCATATGCCAGGGTTAAACAGGGACAGGAAGAACCCTATACTGACTTTTTTCAAAGATTAATTAAGGCTCTGAACATAGGAGTAACAGACCCAGAAGCTAAATGACTAATTCTTGAATCACTGGCTTTAGAAAATGCAAACATAGAATGCAAAAAAGATAATTGGGCCTTTAAGGTCGAGACCAGCACCTATGGATGAATGGATCCAGCATACCATGAATTTTCAGACCTTTAAATACTATGACAAATCTTGGGTAGGAGTTGCAATTTCCAAAGAGATGAGGGGACATCAACCTGACAAATGTTCTAATTGTGGTAAATTAGGACACCTGTAAAGGGATTGCAGGCAAGGAATTTCTAGGAATAACACTTCATCTGGGAATGGCAGGAATAAGAAACCTCAGCCTTCAGGTATATGTAGGAGGTGTGGTAAAGGTCGACATTGGACCAGTGAATGTAGATCAACAACAGACAGACAAGGCAACCTGATACCATGGGAAACTCCTTGAGGGGCGTCTCACAGGCCCCCAAGCCAAAAGTGGCCCAGTCATTCCCAGTAACCATGGAGGACATGTCACACCCAGAAATTAAAAACTCTAGAACCTTCTGTGCAAGAACATAAGGTTCTAAATGATGGCTCAAATTTGGAGGATAAGGCAGAAATTCAAATAGGAAATAAGAAGCATATATTTTGGTAAACTTCTATAAATGATCAGAGACCAAAGCTGAGAGTGCATATGAATGGAATTGTGATTGTTGGCTTGATAGACACAGGAGCGGATGTGAGTATCATCACTCCAGAATCTTGGTATCCAAATTGGCCTCTTCAAGAGGCAGATGTTCAATTACTAGGAATTGGAACCATATCTTGAGTTAAACAAAGCACGAGATGGGTTAACTGTATTGGGCCAGAAGGTCAAACAGGAAAGCTAAGGCCATATATATCTGATATTGCAATGAATTTATGGGGCCGTGACCTGTTATAGCAATGGAATACCCAGATTAACATTCCTGAAGTCTCAGGAACTCATAATTCTGGGAAGGATGTAATAAGGTACTATGTACAAAGGACACCAGCCATTCAGGCTGTACAAGAACATAAAGCAACCAACAAACCTTTAGAGGTACCAACAGCCCTACCTTTAAAATAACTAACTGAGAAGCCAATATGGGTTAAGCAATGGCCTCTAGCTGAAGATAACAGATCCAAGTGCTGTCAACAAGATAATTCAACCTATGGGCCCACTACAGTCTGGAATTACTCTGCCTTCTCTGTTACAAAAAGGATGGCCTCTTATAGTTACTGATTTAAAGGATTGCTTCTTCACTATACCTTTACAAGAACAGGATAGAGAAAAATTTGCCTTCACAGTGTCTACTTATAATAATTCTCAGCCTACTAGGAGACACCAGGGGACTGTCCTACCACAGGGAATTAACAGCCCCAACCTGTGTCAATGCTTTGTAAGTCAACCATTAGAAATAATATGTATGCAATTCCCTAAGTCTATAATTTACCATTACATGGATGACATTTTGCTATCTGATTCAAACATAGATACTTTAGAAAGAATGTTTGAGGAAGTAAAGATAGTTTTGCCTCAATGGGGGTTACAAATTGCTCCTGAAAATATTCAAAGAAGAGATTCTGTTAATTACCTAGGTTACAGAGTAGGTTTACAGAAAATTAGAACACAAAAGGCACAAATTAGGAGAGACTGATTAAGGACTCTTAATGACTTTCAAAGATTGTCAGGATGTTAGGACACACTTCCAGTCATGACTGGCTGTTGGGATAACACCTGATCTAATAATTCACTTAAACAAAACCTTAGATGGTGATAAAGATTTGAATAGTCTCAGAGAATTAACAACTGAAGCAGAAAAGGAACTGACAATGGTTGAGGAAAAATTACAGGAGGCACATGTGGATAGGGTGAATCCAAATCTTAGTTGTATTCTAGTCATATTGCCTTCCAGAATTTCTCCTATGGGAATTTTAATACAGAGGGAAGATATTATTTTAGAATGGATCTTTTTACCACACAAAAAAGTAAAGTAAAAAATTAAAAACTTATGTAGAAAAGGTCTCTGAATTAATTATAAAAGTTAAACTGAGAATTTGTCAACTAGCAGGTATAGACCCAGCAGAAATTCTAGTGCCTTTCACTACTGATGAAATAAAAAGGTTATGGGAAGACAATGAACCATGGCAAAGGGCTTGTGCTAATTTTCTGGGAGAAACTAATAGCAACTATCCCAAAAGTGGTAGACTTAACCTTATAAAGAGAACTTCTTGGATTCTTCCTAAAATTGTATGTGATGCTCTCCTCTGTTTACAACATTTTTTATGTATTGATACATATATATATTTACCATATTGCAGTGTACATTTCTACCTCTAATTAAGATACTTATATATTGTCTATGTACTGTATATATATTTACCATATTTCAGTGTATATTGTACATTGTTTACATTTGGAGGTCATCGTCCTCAATTATTGCACAGTTGTTTATTGTCTTTAAGTTAGATAGGTATTAAGAATTATAGATTAATAGTCATCTATATTTGTCATATTTATAGTTAGACTAATCATGTTTTTTTAGATATGTAGAGATTATATTCTGTATAAATAAATAATCTTCAACCTCTTCAAAGAGCTGTAGAAAATGTCATTTAATCCAACTTAGAGTTCTGTGGTAGTGAGACACACTCGCTCCTGGCAACGCTGATCTATTCCTGAGAGAATGTTGAGGACCAAAGACACTCCACTTGGAGCTCTTCTTCTTCTTGGCAAAAATGGCCTCTGGGCAAGGAACTTCCCATACCTCAACTACTGACAAAATACACAGCATCCGGAAATGGATAGGCAGAACTGTCAAATCTTGCCAAGACAGGGCAAGACGGTTTTGGAAATTTTCCTGCCTTTAAAAATAATCTGTCAGTTATTCTAGGCCTTAGCCAAAGTTGGTTGCTTCAACGCTGCAAATGTGACTTTGGGTGATTGCCCAGGTAGCCAGTTGTCTCTGTGATTTGTTGCATGTTATGGAAGTTGTTTGATTGCCCTTCCTAATTACTCAGGTAACATTATTTCTCTTCTCGGATCTTCGATGGGGTTGAAGACTAGATAAATGTAATTACTTTTCTCTCATGACTTGGCCAAGTTATTTATTATACAAGACTCAAGCTAGTTAGAATAGGATATTTGTTCTTATAGTATATAATTTTGTAGTAGGTTTAGAACTCTCTTACTTAAACAAAAGGGGAGGTGCTATGGGAGCTCCTTCCATTCCTTCAGCCAATAGCCATTGAGATACCAGCCCACTGGGGCATGGTCTCCTTCTCTTTAGAAAGCAGCGGCAGCCCTCCTCTAGCTCTCTTGTTTTGGACTCCGGTTCCAGGTAGACTCCTTTCCTGGTCCTGTAGGATGGGTGTTCTGTAAGTTTTTTCCCCTCAAATAAATAACCCTTTTAATAATAAGTCCAAACTGTTGTGGGATTGTTTCGTGCTTTAATTGGGCATTCACCATAGACTACATTGTCATCAGCATCTTGGTAAATGGCTCACTTTTCACATTCCTAGTTAGTGCAGGCATAACTTTTCAAGTTTGTCCTGCTAAAGAGAGCATTGCAAGCTATCTATGCTTGTTTTCTCTTGTACATTTAAACTATAGAGCACAGTTTGTAAAATGTCATGAGCATAAGGCCTAAAAACTGTAAAGAATTGCATCTCACCAGTAATCTAATTTTGATTACCACTTTAGAGAGCTGACAGTAGAAATCTCTTCTTCTGCCACAACAAAATTACCTAAAGGTTATTTTTTTTTTACTGTATACTTTCCTAAGAAGCAAAAGGAAGGGTCTTAGCTTAACAATATTAGCAACACAGTTCCTAAATTCTGATGGCATGATTAATGTCTAAAGTTTGCAAGGTTTGTTTTTAATAGTGCAGAAATGTTTCTCAGAGAAATCGTAGTTTTTCTCAAATCATTACTTCTTATTTTTCATTATTGCACTGTAATGTTTCAAACTGGTTTTACACTGTTGTTAAAAAGAATTTGATTATAAACTTAAAGTAATTTGATTAAAAAGAGATATTCGGATGTGTGCATGTTCTGGCTGCTGCATTTGTTTTCAGTGTGCTATGATGCACTGGTGGTTGGTACTTTACTTGCATTCAGACTCTTAGAAGAAGAATTCACTTACAAATGTAACACAAAATTATCTTGAAGCAGTAAGGACAGGTGTCCTAGGCAGGCTTTCTGCTGCTGTGTTAAAACTCCATGCCCATAAGCACTTAGGTGGGAGAGGGCTCGTCCAGTTTATACTTCCACATGATAACCCATTATCAAAGTACTTCAGGATCTCAACGCAGGGACCCAGAGACAGGGCCATGGAAGAGTGCTGTTTATTGATTTGCTCCATCATTTTATCTATTTTCTTATATGCCCAGGAGTACCTTCCCAGGGATGCAAGCATCTACATTGGGCCAGGCCTTCCAACATCAATGAGCAATACAGAAACTGTCCCACAGGCCAGTCTGATGGAGGCTTCTTTTCAAATGAGTCCCTCTTCCTAGGAGACTTTAGCTTATGTAAGGTTGATAAAAACACTAGTCATCCCAATAACTGAAACTAAAATGACTTTTCTAAAACATTTCATTGACTAAACTACATTTTATTTTTGTTACTATTTATTTTTGCTCTTTAACAATGTAATCTTTCATCAACTACAAGTATAGCATCACAAAGCAAGCTTTTATTTAACATTAAAAAGCTGCTTTCTCACAAAACCATCTTTTCAATTCAATTTTTATCACCAGGGTCATAATGATGTGAAGTATAGGATTCAAGGTTTATAACAGAAAAAAGCATCATTTGCATTACAACTTTTGATATTATACACTGGGAACTTAAAACATATACCTCCTATCATAACTGAAGGGCACAGGAACCTGTGTCCTTTGGGGAGAAAAAAAGAAATGAAGAAATAAAGTAGAACAAGCATATCAAAATCCAAATTATTTCCTCCCATGGTAAATTAAAATTATTCTATTGATAACAGAATCATGAAGCTTTAAGAATAAGTTTCTACCATGGCTAATGATTAAAAAAATACACTTATGAAAGAAAGGATGACCTATTGTGATAAATTAAATTTACATTATCTTCAGGACAGGGTGGAGATAAATTTTGGTAAAATCACTAGGCTGCCATTAGCATGATGATTATTTCCATGTGTTGAGCACCAGAGCACAGACCTTTCGAGTTTGTTAAGTCCAGTTCCAGGAAATAGAGTTGTTTAGAGGTCATATGTAAACTCTCACTAGTGCTGTTAATATTCACCTTAAAATAACAATTATGTCATAATTCTAGGAAAACCCATCTCTTATGAATAAGAATAAAAAACAGATGGATAAAACATTATCCATGCAAGATGGTAGTTCTAAGGAAGTCTACAAATAACATTCCATAAAAACATTCAGTAAGTTTGAAGCAGTTTTGGAGGAAGCATGAAAAGATTTCCTTCATCCAATGCTTGTCACATACTGACACCTGAAATGTAGTTCATATGACTGATTTTTCTTGAGGGAAATACACAGATTTTCCTATAAACATGCAACATGAACAATTAATAGTTTGAACTATTAGATAGGCATAATATTAATATTTGGTATTCTTGAAATGTTATGATAATTGGCAGAGAAATCAAACAAAAATTCTTAAATTGGAAAATACTCTTCAAATAAAATAGAACCACATAAAAAAATAAGATGTCTTCCAGAAAGGCAAATAATAAAACAAAGGAGGGAACATGAAAACATTCCTGACACAGCTTAAGCATGTTGAATCAAATCTGGAAGGAAAAGGAGAAATTCTTTTGTTTCTCTATAAATCAGCTTATTTCCTTAGATTCCCCTTAATGTTTCTAGTAGTTTCAAATTAGCATTTTCTTCTTTGACCATCTGTTGTTTTTGCTTCACAGTGTGTTCTTCTCTTAATTTACTGTAATTAAACTTCTAATTATTTCTATCAGGTCTCAGTTTGTGCACATCTCTATTTAATCAACAATTGCAGAGGCATCAAATAAATAACGCAATCATTCAATTGTAAATACAAAAAGATATTTTGTCATTGTTTGCAGTTAGTTGCTTGGTATTATTGCTGCTTCCCACCTTCCTATATTTACCAGTGAGTTCAGAGATGACAGGAGTTCTAGCTTCCTGTGTTGAGAGGGCTTTTTCTCACTCGGTACCCACAGTGCTAGAGATTAGAGAATTGATTCAGTTCTGCAGGAAGACAGCCACATTTCTGCGACATAAGAAAGTCCCACTTCACTGCACAGATTAGTCTTGGGAAAACAAAGGAAGGTTAAAAAAAAAAACGTCCATAGCAGCAGAGGTGAGGCATCAACTTGTTCATAGCTAGCTCTCAAATATCATGCAGTTCATAACTGCATCTGTCTAACTGCTGTTTAAGCTGTGTGATAAATCATGCTGATAAGACAATAAAAAGTCTATTATAGTGTTCAGAGTGATAATTTAAATGTATATTGTAGCTTTTGTCTAGGAAGCTTAAGGAGCTAAATCTTATTAACAAGAGTATAAGTGTTTTCAAGTGGTGCTGGAGATAGGAGGGAGGCCTGCCAACTAGAGTCTAATGCAGAGAGTCTACAAGGAAGAAATGTGTCTTCACACCTATTAAAAAGGGCTAGGGTCAATTATATGGATAATATTGTCATCAGCTATGGGAAAACAGTTAGCACAAGATGCTTAATGTGGGTACCAAAGTACGGGTAGTATGTGGGTATATTAATATTGTCACCATCTATGGGAAAACAATTAGCATAAGATGCTTAATGTGGGTACCAAAGTATGGGTAGTATGTGGGTATAGTTTCAGAGACAAAGTTTTTCTACAGTTCTCTGCCACCACAAGTCTATTGCCGTAGACATAGTGCATAGGGTCCTATGGATAGTAGTATCCATAAGACAGAAAGCTAGATTGTGTCTGATCCATTTCTTACTTCTATCTTTGTATTTCCCCTGAGTCTACCATAGGAAATGCAATCACAAAGTATCAGTTCAATAATGCTGTGATTTCTGAAAGAAAGTGGTCTTGTTTTATTCATCTTCCTAGTATAATGCCAGAAGAATAAGAAAAAATGGAGTTATTATGCATTCACTTCCAAAGGTAGAGGACAGAAGAAAGGAGAAACATGAGGAAAATTAACCAGTTTATAACTACCATGGGACAGAATAACAAAACATATTTCTATTCCACTCTTGTGATTCTCACTTAAAACCCAGACTCATGTGCCAGGTTATGGATCAGGCACAGTAGCATATTTCATGTGACCCCAGGCAAACCCAAAACAATAATGTTCCTTATTGTTTTTCTCCATCATTGTGGGGACCCACAGAAGAGGGTCAACTTCACCTTGACTGTAGGTCAGAGAGCTTAAGCCTATTCCTGCTCCTTCAAGGTTATTGACAGGAGATTTAACTCAGGATGAGGCTATCAATGGTATATCTTGACCTAGGGTGTGGTTACTTGGTGTTTTGAGTATTAAGATTATGATCACTCTGTTTGTTCCTTTTATCATGGTAAAAAAGTGTTTTGCTTTCTTCTTCTCTTGTGGATTGGGGCATTTAAAAATTAAGAAATCAGTGCAAGCAGACTCATAATTCACTGGGTTGCCCTGCTGGTACTATCATACGTCATCTCCACATCTCCTTTGTATCTCTGTTTATTCTGCCTAGTATTTCTAACCCACACACCCCTACCCAGGAATATAGAAACCCTTCAAGGCTGGACCCCAGCAGATGTCACCCCAGTGTGGGGCTATGATACTTCATCACTGTCTTCTCATCCCCAAATGCTCACACTCTTGAACTCTTAGCTCTCTACCATGTAGCCAATATAGATTTCAATGTAAATACTACTCTCTTCAGTACATTTTCTTTTGTTTAGCTTTTGAGAATGTAATTACAACATTACCACCTTTCCTTTTCTCCCTCCAAATACCCATCTACACCACTTTCCCACTCTCCTTCAAATTCATGGCCTTTTTTTTTAATACCACATGTTATTGTTCTCATGTAATAACCACTCCCAGAGGTAATTGGCTGTAGGATGGGATAAAGGAAGTAATGGTTTTTCCTGACAAACAGACACCCACTTCACAAGGTTTCGGAGGAATTCTGAGTGTAAGCTTTTGATTCTCTGCTAGCACTCCTCATGGTTACCAGGTCAGAGCTGAGTTCAGACTGCCCCTTAGGACACTGTCAGAAATTCTGTCACTTTGTGAACCCACTTTGACCTAACACTCTTTCACACACAAATATAGTTTACATTATAGTCCCACAGGGCAAGAAAGAAACAAGGGGGGAAAAGACAGAAAAACAAAAAAACAAAAACACGGAGGGAGAGTCTTTGCTTCTGCGGTAATAAACTACAAACCCAGCACCTGTTTTTCCAGATGTTTCTATTGTAGAAAGTGCCAGAATCCATACTCAACAAGGGCAAGGTCCGCAGAAATAAGTAGGTCATCTCTCCCCGGCCAGTGAGGAGGGTCGAAATCATTAACCAGACAGGTAAAAATGCCATGCTTACCCTGAACACACTGGAGTGAGTTAGCAAGTTTGAGGATGAGACAGTTTCAGTACAGACTTTTGTGACTTATTGGAATTAAACTTTTTTTTCTAGCCACTGTCCCTAATCCTGATAGAAACAAAATCAAGAGCCACTTTAGGGTTCCTGGGAGGGTTTTTACCTGAGGATTGTCTTTCTAATTAAGCCCTCCAACTCTTTAACAGGCTAATTTCACCCATTACCTTCTAGATGAAGTGCTTTCAGCTGTATCTGCGATTCACCCATTAGTGAGCTTAATCTACAATTTTTGGAAAACTGAACTGGGTTATTCACTACTTTTTGTTGAGGAAATATGAGTTCTTATATAGAATCTTTCTTTTTCAGTGTTAAGTGGCCAAGGATTTACAGGTTCATAAATTAAAAATGGTAAAGGGATTTATAGGAGAAAGCTGGGACCAGAAAAAAAAAAATGACTTATTGTAAATCACTTAAATTGTCTCAAGATCACATGACCACTTTTCTGAATCTCCAACTTCAGCAAGTTCTACAAGTGAAAAGAGGGCGAGAAAAGCACTATTAAAAGATCATTAAGTTCATGAAAATTCTAGAAATATTGTGCACTGAAGTCACTTGACCATGAGATATGTTAACAGAATTTAACTGTTTATGAAGAAATAAAGTAGTCGGACGACACTAACTCAAAGAGAACTGACCATAACCCCACTTCCTATGAATTCACTTCAAGATGTATCAACTTCTTTGGGTTCTAATTACTTTTTAAATTGGTATCTCACTTTCTTGATACTGTAATTTCTGCCTATTTGAAAACAGAACTGAACCTATTGTGAGTCTTGTCCATTTTGGGAAGAGATGAAACAGTGTCTGTGTGTTATGTGTTGTATTAGTGCTGTTACTGAAATGGATTAATAAAAATGCTGCAGATCCCCAGCAGATGCAGCGTCAGAAACGCTGCAGGTCCCTGAGCAGTGACAGTGGGCCATGTGGCAGTAGGCTGCAAACAGCGGGTCCCAAAAGAACCCAATCCCAGGCAAGGACAGCACAGTTTCCCTGAGTGGCTGCAGCAGGCCATGAGAAGAGATAGATAGATGGGTACATCGTAAGACCATGCCCCAGGTCTCCAAAGGTGGCTGGTCCTGGGCAGGGAACCATGCAGTGGGCAAGAGACAGATGGATAGGCACGCAACGCAGAGTGAGGTTGTATATTTATTTAGTGGGTTATGGAAGGGAAGCGGGAGAAGGAGAAGAGCAGAGAGGGGCACAGAGGGGGGGTGAGACAGAAGGGTGGAAAGGGAGAAGTGGGGAGAGGCAGAAGCTGCCTCTTTAAGAGGGAGGTAGAAAAGGAAGGAACTCAGGCAGGCAGCTGAAGATCAGCTTGCCTCAATGGGGGAGGGGGTAGGCGTGGCTTGTCTCTTACTGTCTTTGACCTATTTGCTCATGGAGCAGTCATAGAACTTCCGGGATGCAGAATGCCATATGAAGTTGTCTGTAGCAAACACTCAATGAATACAGGTGTAAAACTTGGTGATCCTGAATGCTGTTTCTCTGTGGCACTAGTGATGGCACAGAAAGTGCACACTACTCAGACCAAGAGCAGTGATGGTGGAGACTGTCACTACACTATCTCTGGTCTGGATGCTGATCTCTGCCATTTACTAAAACAATATATTGGCAGTATGTCAAGCAATATGTTTCACTCTCCTTGTGTATGAAATGGCTGTAATGGCAGTACCCCCAAGCCTGACACAGAGCAGTGGCTCTTTTAACTTGCTATTCTTAATGTTGTTTGTTATTTCTTTCAGTAATGTTACTGCATTACTAATGGCAGTATTCTGTGCTCTGTGTGAGACACTGGAAAGGAGAAGCAAGTTTCCACCAGATAGAGTTGGAGATAATTCTATAAACCTAAATGGGATGATACCACTTAGAGGAAGTTCCCATCTGTATGCCTACAGTGTTTCCCTGGGGATGACTCCTGCCAGCAGCTGTTGTCCACATGTCTTTGGAAGTTGGGCTGAGCTATGCAGGTAGAGCATTTCTAATCCAAACATTCTCAAACTGAAACATTCATGTTTTGAATATTGACCTGATATCACAAGAGGAAAATTCTACATCTGACTCAGACAACCTGTTAACTTCCAAGTCCCAAATCCCCCAAATGCAGTGCCACTTAAAATGCCCCAAATGACAGCTGGGCTCCACTCAGGCTGGACTCTCGCAGTGTAAACAGGGAGACTGATGGCAAGGAAACTCACAGCTTTATAAGAAGTCACACAAATTATTTTAGTTTCTCTCTGATGCCTTTGCCCAAAGAGCAAACGCTGATGCATTAAACCTGCTATAATTATTCTACTGAATTATTCCAGCAATTATATTCTTTCAAATTAATTAAGAATGTCACAGCATTTTTAATGGAAATAGACTTGTTCAATCTGTATAAAAAAGATGAAAAATATTCTGAACAATGTATTTGAAGTTTTACATTGATTTTATTTGATTTAACTTTGTAAACTGCGAACTTCCTGTTTTTAAGGGACTAAGATGTAGAAACTTTGGGAGAGATTTTCTGTTTACCACAGGATGGTATGAAAGAAGACAAACAATAAAATGTACCCATTTTGCCACCTTACAGGATCCCTGGGATTGTGCAGTTGAGTATCCAAGACAGGTCCAGCTGCTATTCACAGGCCAGGCAGACACAACATCAGAGAACTCTAGTGTTATAACTAAATTAGCACCCAAGGCAAGGCCAGTCTTAAGAGTTCAGAGGTGTGTCATTGTCTTTCTAACAAAATGGAATTTTAAATACAGGTTATTGATGTTTATAGAGGTGAGATAACTAAATGCCTTTTCCTTTTTTTAACACAAAAATAAAGGTCATCCCTTGGTTTTAAAGTTATCTGTAGTAAGATACAAAACTTCAAAACAATAGCAAAGTCTTGACATGGTGGTGCATGCCTGTCATGTGAGTAGCCTGGGGCCAGAGGAAGGAGATTGCTATAAATCTGAGGCCAACCTGCCTGCACAGTGAATTCAAGGCCATCGGGAGAATATATAATGTGACCCTGTCTCAAAGCAGTAGGGAAATAAAACACTGCCGCCACCAAAAAACAAAACCAAACCAAACAAACAGCAACAACAAACCCAGAGCTCTAAAACAGTAATTACTCAGCAAAGGAGCCATGCACACTCTAGTGAGCAGTGCTTCCTTTTTGCAAAGGGAGAAAATGCTGGTGTCTCATAGGACCGATGAGAAGATTCAGTTCTGAAAGATTATAAGAACCAACAGGAAAATTATACTCATCTGGCCATGAAGGATGTAGTATCCTAGCAGATACTACAGAGATAAATCAAAGGATTGTGATCAGATGTATGAATAAAATGTTTTCTATAATGAATATAAAATGTTGATGTTGGCCAATGTTGAATGTTCTGACAATGGGAACTGATACATTCTGGTTGCTCCAACCTTCCAGCTCTTGCTTTGGAGAGCTCCTCAGAACAAGAACAGGGCTATGAAGGAAAGTCAAGTGACCTGAACTACATAGGAGCTGGGCTTTCTTACTCTGAACACCATAAATGGGCTCTTTGCTGTTGTGACAAGGATAACAGACACTGCATTTTTGTTGTGATTTCCAAATGTCGCAGGTTATTACTTTTTTGATGGAAGGAGTTATAACATCCTTTGCTTGCCAAGGGTTAGTTTACATAATGGCTCTGCCACATTATACAGCCATTTTAGGGGCATAGATGGAAGTTTCAAATTCCTCAAAAGGAATTATTCACTAGATAATGAATGTTGTCAAACAGGATAAGGCCTCATTTTCTGACAGATTCTCAGAGGTAAGTGTTCCACAGACAGGAAACATAAAATCTTCCCTTCTCAAGCATGCTTTTTTCTCCTAGCTGTCCTTCTACCCACTGGAAATTATTACAGGAAATAAAATCTGTCTTCCCAAGTTTTCCATTAAGAAACTGATTTGTAAGCTACAAGAGGCTGGGAAGTTTGTCATTTACATGCTTAATACCAAGGAACATGCTGAAAATATTCACTTTATAAATAGCCACTACCAGGCCCAGGGGCTTATCTATTATTCACGGTAATCACCAACATAATTTATCATTTTCCTAGAAACTGGAGCTTGAGTTCAGAGAGAAGAAATGCCCCTCTTTCCTATAGGTCATTTGCAGAAGAACAGAAGGGAGGTTTGGCCAAAGGAATTCTTAGCAACACTGTTCTCTTCCATGTCAGCTCAGTCTCACTCTCAGTAAGATCCTCTTGCTTCTTCTTCAGTCACTGACACATTGCCAGCTTGTTTTGGTGATGGTGACTCCTTCTGTCCCAGGGTTGGCAGATTACAGAGAGGATATGCAAATTGTTTAACAACAGGCCCAGTGAGCATGCAATAGGGAGCTGAGGTCCTTGCTGAGCCTGGTAAGTCTTTAGATTTGAACCAGAGCAAGCACTTACAGTAGACAGATTCACCAGCATACGCAAAGGGTATTAGAGGAGGTGAAGGCAACAATGCTCCTCTGACATCACACATCCCAGTGTTTGCTCAACTGTGCCACTGGATACTGTGTCACCCTTTACATAAATAAATGGAAATTTGTCTTTTTTGGGGGTTTCCATTCCTATTCAACAAAAGAAAAATCTGTGCGGCATTTAATCTAACCACAATGTGATGTGAAGATGTACAAATTTCCCTATGGAGTAGTTGGCATTTTGAAAGATTGTCCTAAGGAATTTACAGGTGTCAAAGGGATACAATGATGCTGCTTATGAGTTTTGCTGTATTATTCCATCGTTGCATTGATAACAGACATTTAAAAAAAATTGCAACATGTATTTGGAAAGAATCAAGCATATGTGATTTATATTCACACCACAGGAAATTTTTCAGTTAAAAAATTTCTCTAAATGCTGGCAAATAATTTTCTTTGTTTCAGAATGAATGCCCAGACCAAGTCCCTTGACTCCGACCCCATGGATACTCTCTCTTTTGTGTTAGCATCTGCATGCATGATCCTATATCCTCTCCAAAGGTATTTCTTTATCTTATCTAATATGCCAACCACACTTACTATCTGTCTCACTTTATCATTAGAGTTGCTACCTTGTAAACAAGACAGTCTTTTTTTATTACTTTTTTTCTATTAACCACAATTATAATAGAAACAACATCAATCAGGATTTTATGACTTTATTTTCCTTTCATTAATCACATTTAAACATCTACTTACTAGAACCATGATGGGATATAAAATCTACCTGCTATATACATAACTTTATACATGTTTTGAACCTTCTGTATGAAGGTGTTGTGAGACAATATTAGAAAATATACTAAATGTGCTTAACAACAAAGAACATGCAGATGTACCTCCTACTGGAAACTGTATGGTGCTCCTCCTGCAACACCATGCAAATGTAACTGGGTTTCTCGCTATTTACTCACCCCCCCCCCCTTATTTTTCTTTCATTGGCTTTGCTGTGGCTGCCATAGACTGGGTAACTTAGTCGACAACTCACTTCCCATTGTTCTGAGTTTATGGAGTTCCATATCACATGGCTTGTAATCTGGTGTCAGATGAGAGTCCAGGTTTTGGTCCATCAACTGAAATCTTGCTGTGTACTCACCCAGTGGAGGAATCTCCAACCCCCATTCTGAAAGCCCCAACTTTGCTGTGTTGTGCCTTCCCAACACTCAAACAGTGGAGATGATTAAGTCTCCCTCTTTGGATTTGTGTGTGGGATACACTTACCTTCAGTGATTCACATGTCACACGGAAACTACACTGACACTGTCAGAAAACCTGTTAGCCTCAGTTGGAACTGTTGACTGCCATACTTAGATCAATGAGAACCAGATAAACTATCTATGTCTATGAGGCAAGTCTTCCCTTGACAGAACTGATCAATCCAGTTGAACGCTCCTATACCCATTTGTTCCCAATTTGTATGTATCAACATTTCAAGGAAATGTTATGTACAGATTGCAGATTCTCACCCAATTTCTGTACAGTAAATTTGACATTAAAAGCTGACTTTTCAAATTAGTGTATAGGGCATGCTGCGACCACACAAGAAGACCCTTTTCCTGAACCATTATCAGTCTTCAGAGCCACAAACTGTCTAGCTAATACCATACTGTTGAACCAAGATTTAAAAAAAGGGATGGCAGAACTATAGCTTGCTTGGATTTCAAGAGAACCCTTTTACAGATGTGGGCAGAACTTCTTTACAAATGTGTGCCTCTGATTTACTAGGCATTCAACGTATGAGAAGTAAGGAAGAGAAAGACAATGAATTATTTGGAACCTGGCAGTCACTGTTCCCTTTAATAAACTGACTTCATAAAATATACCTTACATACATTGTTAGGTTTCTGTTGTTTTTCTTTCTTTCTTAATTAACAGTTCTTCCAATTAAAACCTTACTACCTGAGTTTAATAGATGTCTTTTCTTCCAATGCCTTTTAATATTGTAAATGCCCTAAATCTGATCCCTTCTAATACTTTTTCATGTTCTGCTATTTGGCTCATGGATTTATTACAAGTGGGAGGGTTTGCTTATCTAACGTACCGAACACTGCTCCTGTATAGCCAAACAAACCCAAAACAAATGAATATTAAACTACTCATTCAAACTCAACTCACAGTGCACTGCTTTAGAAAACATTTAAAATACAAAAGCCAAGTAAAATGAGTTAGAATATAAAGGAAGGCTCAGTTAAGAGCAATCCACCTGACTTCATTTGTTCCTGCCTCTCAAAGCAGTTCCAGAGGAATTTTATCTTGTTAGCTTACATTTCTTACATTGGTAGTTTATATTGCTATAGAAATAAGCTCCTTTCTAATATGACAGAATTTTTGTTGCTTCCATATTTTTGTGCTACATTTGAGACTAACCACTCATGTCACATTCAGGATCCTATATGCTATTACCCCAAGTATATGAAGAAAACTGGCCTCAAGTTTGGAGCAAAAGAGCAAAAGATTGTCCAGTGGTTAAGGGTACATAGTGCTTTCAGAGGACCAGAGTTCAGCTCCAGCACCTATGCTAGACAGCTCACAACCACCTGTTACTCTTGTTGCAGGGATTCAGAGGAGCTCTTATGACTCCACAGACATTCACACACATGCACAAACTTATGCCCAGGAACTATATCTATAATTAAAAATAAAATTAAAAAAGAAATGCAGGTTAAGAAAATCCGAGATGCTCAAGTCTCAATACAAAAGGTCACAGAGTTTGCATATAATATATGTTAATACAGCCTACACTACAGCATCCTTATATTCTTATGATATTCAATAAAACGAAGTGCTGTATATATAACTTATATAATACTCTATAATACTGTATTATAGAGGAAAGACAAAAACCACTATGTTTTGCAAAAACAGTTCTGATATTCAATTGACTCACTCTATGAATGTGGAATCCATGAATGCAAAGAGTGAATATAGATACTCTAAAGAGATCTGAGTTGTTAGACCTGAGAGTCTCATTAGCTTAACTAAAGATAGCACATAACACTTGAAAGGAAGTTAAGTGTTCTCTTTACTCAATCACATTTTACTTACAAAGAACAGTCAACTCCTCTGGCAATGTTAAGAAGGGAACCAAGAGAAATGATGCAGATCTTAACATAGAGGCCTCACCAAGTTCCCAAAGAACCTCTAAAATCACACAATGCAACATTAAACATTTTTTGTGGTTTTCAGTAGATTAGGATCTTCTGAGAATACAAAAAACAAAGCCTAAAAATTTCCATGATGCTTCCTGAAACTGTGATTCTTTATGGTTCTGGAAAAACATTAAAGTGTGTTCTTACCACTGCAATATTGATGACATATCAGCCATCAAACATATGTCAGATAAGGATGCAAACACAATTCCACTTGAATGGGATAAGAAGTATATAATTTCATAGTTAATGTGGCAGTTTTGTGCACACCTTATTTATAAATCTACCATGTCAAAAAGTGCCTGGAAGGATTATCTGTTACTAAACAACTCACAGATTTGCTGGTTGTTAGATTTTCAGTAGATATTAGCTCCAATTCCATATGGTCTACCACAGTCAGTAAGTGATAAAGCTTCCCATGCCATTTTATGGATGTTTATGATATTAAATTTTGTACTCAGATCAAAATGAAGCTCACACCTAACCTCAATTGTATAAATGACCTCTTAATCTTTCAAGTAGATAACATTATTGTTCCAGTTACCATATGTCTTCTGAAGTTTCCCCAATTCTAAAGTTTTGATATTTAAAAAACCCTTTAATACATAAAAAAATTCATGAAGTAAGGTTTTAATATGAGTAGATATGTGTTACATTGCTCCAAATGAGACATTCAGAAGTGGGTTGAAAGAAACTTAGGTTACTTATCTCTTTATTTCTTGATATCTAGTTTAATTAGAATTTATGATAAAATTGTATGAAATGTACACAGAATGGATTCATAAGAAAAGATATATTTATAGTTTCTCTTTTTTATTAATGTTAATAAATCAGTGAAGATATTTACATTATTCTGTACCTTACTAAATGATCTCTCAGAAATTTGATTACTTTTTCGTATGGTCTGGTACTGCGCTCTGATTTATTTTCCCATCGACTCCTCATTACCTTGGTGAATGCCTCATGAGTACACGGAAGAACAGTACTTCCTGTTATTTCCATGCTTGCTATTGATGCTGTGATATCTATGTCAATATGGCAGGTCTATAAGTGCTGGTGATGGTCTTAATATGTCCTTGCTGTCTTTTATCTGTTATTTATTTCACTTATATAAATCATATATGAAAGTTTTCCTCTAGGTTATAAATTCAGTTATTTTACTCCGTGTCAGTTCTTGTAAATACATTCAGAAATTGCATATTATTTTTTTCCAGATTGATCCTTTATAAAATATCTACCCTTCTTTACTTAGGTAAATTACAACTTTCTATTAGTGGTCACAGCAGGTGTCTTTAGTTTCTGTGTGTCATCCTTTTCCATCTCTTCCATTAAACACTATAGAGTGCCGATGTTTAAAACACTTCCAGAGAATAGAGACGTTTGGTTAATAGATGAAATTACATAATGAACAAGCAGCAACCTGGCTGAAGTGCTTCCATTTTGGAGAATGTAATGATCAATCAACTCTGTGTGATGAATTGCATGTTGTTTGATCTTATATTTCTGCCAAATGTGGGTAGAGACTAATGGCCTGCCCACAGTCAGGGAACGACACCAATGAATGGCTTCCATGCCTAAACTATCACACAGAAAGTGGCCAAGAGTTGATTCCTGCCCGATAAATAGATTGCCTTACTTTGCTAAGGTATCAGGGGAGCAGAGGAAAGGGATATAGTTTGTCTATGAACACATGGTAATGTGATTATTATTTTCATTTCTCCTCTGTCTACCCATTTTTCTTTTTTCCTGTCTGAGGGA
The DNA here is from genome assembly GCA_004026605.1 of Ondatra zibethicus. NCBI lineage: Eukaryota > Metazoa > Chordata > Mammalia > Rodentia > Cricetidae > Ondatra > Ondatra zibethicus. The sequence goes on along the minus strand of PVIU01004833.1, from coordinate 66,110 downwards.
GTGAACCCAGGACGATGGTTGCAACCATGGGTTCAGGAAGCGTAAATGTTCCCTAAGCAAGGCACCGGAATTCTTTTAGGGACCCTCACCAGGACTAAATCCAAAATCTCCCTCATGCTTAGTAAGCCAGGCAGGCCTTTACCTTAAAATCCTGTTTCTTCATCCTTTCAAGTATCTGGTATTACAGGTATGCACCTTTAGACTCAGTTCTCTGAGTTTTTACATCAAAATTTCTTTATGATTGAAATCATTGATTATGCTTTCATCTCACCTGGAAAAATGGAATTGGACGTGAATGCAGCCGTGTTTCCTAACTCTCAGGAAAGACCATTAGGTTTCCACCGCTACTGAATGAGTGGGAAAAACTTGGAGCACCAGACTTTTCCTCACTGTGCAAAACACAAAAGAGATACAAATTAAAGAAAAAAACTTACTTTGACTCTTAATTAGAGAGTTGTTGGTTCATAGCTGGCTAAAAATAGTGCTTTTAGATGACATGTCAAGAAAGACATATTGTCAATGGAAGGTATTGTAGAGGAAACCTATTCATTTCAAGGCAACCTGTAAACAGAGAGAACAGGGTCTAAGGCTTTGAGATGCCACTCAAAGCCATGCCACTCTGAAATAAATCTGGTACCTAAGCCCAACTTCCACAGTTAAATACTCTTCTTCCCAATTAAATTCTGAATTTGAGTTCATTGGTGAATAAAGCTATTGATTGGGTCAGCATCCTCCTGGCCTGTCTCTGGAAACTTCTGACAGACACACCCATAGATGTTCTTCACAAATCTCCTAGGTATCTCTCAATACAATGAAGGTGATAATTGAGATGAACCGTCAAGACTTTTTTGTCAGTGGAAATTTAGAAAACATATTTGCTGAGTATAATATCCCTTTAAAATATGGAGAAATTTTGATGAATTTGAATAATAAAGGAAACATTTCAAAGTAGCTCATAATTAGCCATGCAATGAAGAGATTTATACATCATATTTAAGTGTCAAGACGTACTAAGAGAAAGCATCTTCTATTTATTTATTTATTTCAATTTTTTGAGATAGGGTCTCTCTGTTATACAGTTCTGGCTCTCCTGGAACTTGCTATGTAGAACAGACTAGCCTTGAACTCACAGTGATCCATCTGCCTCTGCTTCCTCAGTAACGAGACTAAAGGAGTGTGCCACCACAACAAGCTGGAGAAGGTATTATCTCTTAGTTCAATTTTATTAGAAGCTTGAAAGAATGGACTATGGCTCCTGCTTTGGAAACCTACCGGAATGGACACCTGTGAACCTAAGAGGCAGCGCTAGTGCTGTAGGTGGGAGTGCAAACACGCACAGTCATTTTGGAAATCAACATAATAATTGTACAGAAAATTGGAAATTGATCTACCTCAAGACCCAGCTATACCATTCCGGGGCATATGATCAAAGCATTCTCCGTGATATCACAAGTACACTTGCTCAACAATGTTGAAAAAAACCTTACTCATAATAACCAGAAACTGGAAAAACCTAGATGACCCTGAAGTGAAGAATAGATAAAGAAAATGTGCTACATTTGCGCAATGGAGTATTGTTCAGCTGTTAAAAACAATATCATGAAATTAGCAGGCAAATGAATGAAACTAGAAAAGATTTATCCTGAGTGAGGCAACCCAGACCTCAAAAGATAAACATGGTAAGTACTCACTTATTAGTGAATATTATCTATAAAGTAAATAAAGGATAACCATACTAGAATCCACAGCCCCAGAGAGGGGAGGTAACACGGAGGACTCAAGGGGTATACTCAAATCTCCCTGGGAAAAGGAAATAGAAAAGATTCCCTGGATCGATTTGGGGTAGATGGGGATGAGAACACAATGGATCAGGTTGTGGACAAATAGTAGGGGAGAGCATTAAAAGAGATGACTGGAAAGAAGGGGGGTGTTTCAAAGAAGGGGGGTAGAAACATGGGACAAGGGAAATTCCCAGGAATCTACAAGGATGACCCCAGTTAAGACTCCAAGCAATAACAGAACTGGCCATCTCCTGTGACCAGGCAAGTCTTCCAGTGAATGGTTTGGGAACCCACCCCCACCCCCAATTATCCTTAGCATATAGTCTGTCCTGTCTATGGGATGTGCTGGGGTAAGCATGGTGCAGAGATTATGGGAGTGGCCAACAAATGTCTGGTTTAGTCTGAGACCCAGGTTCATACGGTCTTATCGAGACTGAACCAACAACTGGGGAGCTTTCTTGGGACTGACGTAAGCCCTCTGCATATATGTTACATTTGCGTAGCTTGGTCTTCTTGTGTGACTCCTAATAGAGGAAGCAGGATCTGTCTCTGAACTCTTTTGCTGGCTTTTGGGACCCCTCTCCATGTACTGGGTTGTTTCATTCAGTCTTCAACTTGATACAACGTGTTTTGTTGATATCCATAAAAGGACTACCCTCCTCTGAATAGAAATGGAGGAAGAGTGAATGGGGGCCTGGAAGGAGATGAAATAAGAGAAACAGCAGTAAGGCTGTAAAACAAACAAACAAAATATGTTTTAAAATTATATGATATGCTGATGGAGGGCAATAACTGCTGGTAGATGAGTGGAATTCTGATAATATGCTGGTTTCTTTTGGCTTTTTTTGTTTTACACATACTGGTAAACCAATAAAACAATAGAAATTTGTTATTATTAATAAGCTGATAAAATCAAAAATGATGGTCAAATATATTGAGACATTAAATGAAAACCTGCTTGGAACTTAATAGTGATAGAAAATGGCTATGCTAAAAACAAAACAAAACAAAAATAATGGCAACAAAATTAAAACAAATAAATTAATAAAATACAACAAAACACTTTATTTGGTTACAACCATAGGCTAGTTTCTGTGGATAATTTTTATACATAATATTATAATTAAGTACAAATAATGAAAAACCAAAAGACAAATAATACGAAAATAGATTTCACAGCATTACAATGCTATAGGAAACCCTTTCAGCCAGGAGCCTTTAAGTTACCAGCCTACTTGGTCTTGGCCATTTATATTATAAATGTCAATGTAAAGTTGGCACTCCCTCTCTCTTCTGACTGATAGATTCTTTCCTGTTTTCCCATTCGTGCAGAGGACTGTGATCTGTGAGTCTACCCCTAAATAAATAACCCTTTATTATACTCAATTCTGAGCTAGGGTGGGATTTCTTTTTAGCGTCCTTAATTACAGCATAGAGTAGTAGTTGTTTGTTTGTTTTCCATTTTACAGTGGCTCATGCTTCCACGTGGAGACATGGCGATAGCCAGACCCAACTATTTGGACAATTAATTAATCTATAATACATACCTAATGAAAAGCAACAATAACAGAAGCTCTGATCTTCAGCACTTCTGTGAACTTTGTGGTTAGATTACATACTATGACACGCACTGCCATACTTGATGCCAGAGCACTATGTCTCGATGATCCTGGATGCTTCCTCTATGGGAATTTCTGACACCCAGCCCTGCCACCATGTCTATTCTTTTGCAGCAAGGTATCTTCTTCATAATCAGGCTTAAATGAATAGTAACTTTCAGTGAATTCAATTCAGCTCTCCTAGAAAAAGGCACAATGTTGTGACTTGAGCTCCAGACTTGTAGTTGTTAATTTAAACGAAGAGGGCTACTGCCATTAGTGTTTTCGATCTTGGCCATTCTTACAGGTGTAAGATGGAATCTCAGAGTTGTTTTGATTTGCATTTCTCTGATGACTAAGGATGTTGAGCATTTCCTCAAGTGTCTTTCAGCCATTTTAGATTCCTCTGTTGAGAGTTCTGTGTTTAGGTCTGTACTCCATTTTTTTTATTGGATTATTTGTTCTTTTGATGACCAGTTTCTTGAGTTCTTTGTGTATTTTGTAGATCAGACCTCTGTCTAATGTGGGGTTGGTGAAGATTTTTTTCCCATCCTGTAGGCTGCCACTTATGCAGTTCCTTTTTGTAGGTAGACCCTCATGCCTTGTACTAGCTTCAGATGGCTGGGGCTTGATGGTGGAAGTTACAAAATAATCCCACACTAGTTCAGAATTACATATAATAAAGGGTTATTTATTTAGGGGAGACTCACAACCACTGTCCTAAATCACAGTCCTCTGCATGAACGGGGAACAGAGCCTAGCAGCTGGAAGTGAGAGATGGAAGCAAGACAGCAAGCGCAAGCTTTAAGGCTGCATTTATAGTATAAGAGACCATGCCGAAGTAGGCTGGTATCTTAAAGGCTATTGACTGAAGAAGTGGAAGGAACTCCCACAGCAGGAGCTGACTTTCCATTCTAAAGGACTGTGTCCTGGATCGTTGTTATTTGTCTACATCTTGGCTATTACTAATATGTACAAGTAATGTTACCACTTTTCAAACATTGTAAAGAAATCATAACCCTTTAACTCTATTTAATCGCCTCTATCTCTTATTTTAACTGCTTAACTTGCATATTGTTGCTTATTATCCCTCAGAAGTCATTATCATTTCATACAAAGCCAATATTCATTATGGTACCCATGTTATTATCCTTCCAAGTGCTATACATTTATTCCTGGATTTCTGTGTGTCCCATTCTCTGGGACCCTTCTCCCTCTTCTGAACAGCTTCTTCTGATATTTCTTTTACTATGGAATTGATAGAAAAATTAATCCCCAGTACTTTCTGGTTGTTCATCAATACCCTCAATTGTTATCACACTTGAGGGATAATTTAGTATAGAATAAACTTTAAGGTTTGATATTAGTTTCTTTTATACTTTCAAGATGTCAAACTATTGCATGTGTCTCCATAGTTCCTTAAGATGTTATCAGTTTTACTAAATATTTTACATTTTAAATAAGGGTGAGTTATTGATGACTGCTTTAACTACTTCTCTGTGGTTTTGACTTCAGTAATTCTAGCATGTGTCATGATTGGACAGGACATCTTTGTTTCCACTTTGCTTGGGAGTCACTGTAATTTTCCTTGTGTGGCTGAATGTTATCTTTTTCTGTTTTCTAATCACATATTAGAAATTCTTTAATGCTGTTTTCCTAAATTTTTCCCTGATTCTTTTCTTTCCTTCTAGGTCTCCAATTGAACATAAACTAGACCATTCCTGTCCTCACTACTCCTCAGAAGTAAGAAACTCCAGACTCAGGTTTGGATTTTCTTTTGAGATGGTCCAATTCCCAGATCTTCATCCACCTTTACTAAACACCACTCAGATGACAATATTTCATAGAAACTTGTTTTCAGAGGATAAAAGTGATAGAGGAAATGAATAAACACAAAGCACTATCTTGGTGACAGAGCTATATTTCCTAAGAAACACAGTAGACTTGGAAATAAGAATGTTAAGTGTCAGCATTTAAACTGATATATGTTTTTTTTAATCTTTGAACGACTGAAATAATTTTTGTAGAATCTAACACTGAGACATTAGAACTTAGCATAATAGAGCTAGAAGACAAAGGAGAGGCACAATTAATTTCTAGAGACAACTTTTGTTTCAAAGTAAGTGAAAAGTGATAAAAAACAAACATAAGACATACAAGAGAGTAGTAAATGTTCTAGGATCCAAGTTCAGTGTGTTTTCAACAGTTTTTATGGAACTGAGTACTTTATTTGATGTACTTCAATTTTTTTAAATTTATACTCTTTTAACTGCCTATGTCTTTAATCCTTCCTTGCAATTCTAATATTTTGTGAATTTAGTTCCCTATAAATTAAAAAGAAAAAGGCATAGAAATGTTTTGAACAGCAATCTTGAGATATTATCTTACAGTATTACCTACAATGCTTCATAGTATAAAATACTATACACTTTTTCTTTTTTTCTATTTATATGCAATATTTTAATAAAAATAATTTTGTTTTATACAGGTTGCACCACTTTTATGGAGAAGCAAAGAATTCTACTCCTAACATGTTACCTTTAGGTTCCCGCCTCTAAAAGAGTAGTGGAGTAAAATGTTGGTGCTTGAGTTTGCAAATGTGGCACCCTCTATTTTCTACAAATGAGCTACAGCAGTGCCTGTGGCATCTGTGAAGGGAGATTACTATGTTATTAGGAAACCTTCAGTTCTTAATAAACACCTTCCCAAGTGTGCCGCTGTGCAACCATTTGTCTGTTCTAGTTACAACATACGGCCTGAAAGCACTGCATCAGAATGACGATGCTTCACTCACTTCTGAATTATAATTGTAGTCTATAGTAACTGACTATTGGATACCCACGCACTTGATTAGCTGTCCATTAGCATTTTCTCCCACTTACTGCCTCACTAATCTGTCTGAAGCTATGAACACTAATGAACACAGCAAACACTTAGAGGGTGAGGTGGAAGAGTGGCTCTTTTCCCATGTCAGATATGTTTCATCTGGGAATACTGGGTAAATGAGATTTGGACAGATCATTTCATACCTAAATATTACAGCAGCTTCTAGAGAGTATACAACTACAAAACTAGCTTGACAGTTGTTCTAACATCATGTTTAAGATGAACAAGTATGAACTCGTTTTTATGTTTTCCCAGCATCTGGAATTGTGTGCTTTCATATTAGATACTGACATGATACAGTTTCATCCAATAACTTTATGATGTGACTGAAGACCCAAGTATATAATTAACTTTTCCTGGGAAGCATAATGATGAGGTAACATAGCCAAGGTTTTAGAATATGACTATTAGTATCATAATCACTAGTGGAGCAATCTCTTTAAAATGTTTTTGCCAAAATGCCTTCCATGGCATAATAAATTCCTTTGCTGCTGTATATAATTTATAGGAAAGGCATCGCCCAAGTTAAGACACGCTATTATTTTATGTACCATAAAAACTTCTGATAATTTGGTAATTCTATAAAAATTGGTCACTTGAAACTTGTACCTGAATCAATAGACAAACAGATGACAGCTTCATATCCTAACAGGGAAACCCCCTTTCACTGTTTCCTAAAGCACTTAGGTTTTGTTCCAAGATAAAAAGGGAAACAAGTTCATTCTTCATACTCTAAAGTTTGCATCAAATTCATCACTGTTTTATGCATCAATTTTCTCTTCCAGAGACCTGAGAATAAAAGCTAAGTATTTTATATTAGTTCTGCATGAGAGATTCATTGTGTTTCTTAAAAATATTTTTGATGGCAGTTTAATTCAAGATATATGAGGTAGGCCATGGACACTATTCAGTTGTAATATTTTATTAGAAATGCCCACTAGCTGCCACGTAGCCAGTAGCTGTGTCAAACTGTATTAGTTATTCAGTTTAACCAGGTGTCTAAATGTGACTTAAAGCTGTTGAAATTCCATTCTGGAGCATCTGACTCATTACTTCATGTATTTAAGATGTAGATATTTGTCTATAGTAATATTGGATTCTTCTCCTCATTTGAATTAATGAAGTATAAAGTTCATGAATAATCTGAATTATGCAAAATCCATAGCATTAGCATTCATTAGAATCTAGAGATGGCCATGACATGCCAGAGGAATTGGAAAACAAATGAACAGGAAAGTTGTGGTCACCGTGTGTTGTGGTGTGTGTGTGTGTGTGTGTGTGTGGTTTGCATATGCTTATCTATATGAGTGATCTTTATTTACCCTCTCTTTATTCTCCTGGGAAAGGTATTCTTTGTAATTCATGCTTGAGACACTTATACTCTGAAAAGATAAGAGTAGAGCCAGTATTATTTTATAAGAAGACAAAGTGATTATTACAGATGTTGCTTCTCTATGCCACCTGACTAAGGGTTGTCCAATCATCACAATGCCTGCATCTTGGTATAATAATTAATCTAGTTCTGAATATGCAGCTCAATCTTGAGCATAGAAAAAGATTCTCCCAGAGTCTTCCAAAATAAAGCTGAAATGATTATCTTTTTTTTTCATTTCATTTCTGCTCAAAAAGGTGTAGGAATCCAAATACTGGAAAAATCAGAAATCACCATTTTAAAGTAACCCAGATGAGACAGCCTGGGGTATTTTGTTTGCAACACAGCAGGGAAACAAAGGAAGAAAGGGGATCTCTCAACAGTTTAACTTTCTGGCTCCATATTTAGAAAGACTTCTACAGTTTCTGTGGGCCAAGTTACCCTTATATAAGTTTGCACGTTTGAATAGATTTTTCATGTTTAGAGCCAATATAGCTCCTGATATTATAGTTATTTTTAAAAATGTTTTATGTACCAGTATATGCGTGAGAATGAAAAACCTTCCTGTGAAACTTAGTCCTGTCAAGGAAGAAAACATTTAAAGACCATTCCTGTGGACTTCCATTGGGATGAGCAATCTTCCTCCTGTTTCAGCCTGAATTCATGTGTTAAAAGCAGACATGTGAGCAAAATTGTATTTGATACTTTAGAAAAGGAAAATGTAAGACAAAATTCAAACAGACCCAAAGTCATTCAATCACCCTGTACGGATGTGTTGTTATATCATCAAAATGAAACTTAGCCAAACCTACTTACAGTTTCTGTAATACATTTCATTAATGAGACCACATCAGACTAAGATTCAAACAAGAATAGGTTATTTTCATCTTGATATATTCAAGCAATGCAAGCAATTCATAGCAGATTCGGTAGTTGTGTGTGTGTGTTTAAGTTTGTATCTGTGCATTTGTGTCTATGTTTTTCTGTGTGTGTGTGTCAGTATGTGTGTACATTAGGCTTTGTCTTTTACCTTTCCTTTCCAAGGAATTTGAGGTATAATGATATTATATGGCATTCTATAGGATATTTCATTATTTAAAGATCTAAAGTGGCTTTAAACTATAAAACTGGCACATACAGTATTAACATTTGTGCCTGAATTTTAAAATAAAACTTGAAAGTTTCTCAGATAAAATCTACCCTGTCATTTTAAGTAGGTAAATCTCTTGGGCTTTTATAAAGATAGATTCTCAGGGTAAAGCAAATACTAATATTGTTAATAGCATTAGACTTCTGAGCTTTAATTGTTTATCTGTATAATAGTCAATCATGAAAATTATAAAAAAAGATAAATAACCACTTTGAAATTTTAGTTTTTTGGTGAAAAGATAGAATTTTGTTTCTATCCACTATTTTAAAACACAACAAAGTCAAGTTTTATATTTATGCTAATAGATTATTTTTCATTATCCATTTTTTAGTTCTAATATTAAATATTAACCATTTTCTCTCATTAAGGTACTTACTAATTTGAAATAAATGAGGTCACTGATTAATTTAATTTGATTTCCATCTTAAAGAGTATTAGAATTTAATCAATTCCCAATTGTTTTACACACATACACACACATACACATATGTTACAGTATGAAAAAGCATGAGACTCTTAATCTCAGGGTCATGGGGTTGGGCCCTACATTGAGTGCCAAACTGTTTCAGTGTGAAATATTTCCATAAATATGTATAACTATATATTTCCACATATATACACTCATACACACACACACACACACATATATATATATACATATATATGTAGAGAGAGAGAGACCAGAGAGAGAGAGGAGAATACAGCACAAACATCTCAGCAGTGAAATGGTAAATGAACTGTCCAGTGCTATTTCCTGCTCTGTGACTACTGATAATCTATGCAGTGACACACATGACAATAAGAATGGTCAGCCATAGGTTTTTAGGGTGCTAAGCTCTAATGTGACAGCTGGTGTGAAGATAGGAGAGAGCTTTTCCATGGAGAGAGTCAGACATTTTGCTGACAGTACCTTAGATGTTAAGCACTTTTAAAAAATGAAATACATTATATTTGTTACCAAAGAAACATCTATTATCCACTAGATCTCCAAGTTATATGGCATCTCAACTTTGGTCTGCAATTTATGGGTTCAGACTCATTGTTTTCTTCTCATCGTTAGTAAATGAATATTTCTCCATTTCAGAGCTAGAGTTTGAGCTACTTCTTCCTAAGCTATCACAAACAACGCCATTTGATCCTTTCATAAATCTATTCTTCTTGTCCAGATTATGCCAATGGCCACCTAGGAAAAGAATTAAGATCACTCGACTTTCATGCAATCTGAGCCTTACTAGGCAGGTGGTGATATCCTGTACATAAGACTCTAAGTTCTCCTTGGATACTGATCTAACATATCAACAATCTCTCTACATTCAATCCAATGCCAGTCTTTGACTTATGAGAGGCATATAATAATACTGAGCTGTGAAGAAATACTAAGACAAAACATTAATAATGAAAGAGTGAGGAGCATCTTAGTAATCTACTAGTAAACTTCAGACCCAGAAAAAGGGAAAAGGTTACGGGACCTGCCTTAGCTCAGACTCAGTTCTGGGTATTGGTTATTGTAGTTGAACACGGAACTGATCATGATTCTTCCCTCATGGAGGCAATATTTTAGTGAGAGAAATAAATACATAATATGAAGGAAGTATATTATGAGATGTATATAGGTTGTGATAAGTTGTCTGTTATAAAATAATATGGTGCTAAGATAACAAGATAACTGACTTCATCTAAAATAAGAATTACTCTTACACTGATCTGGGAAGACCCAACCACTGTGAATATATCATGAGAACCCTAGCCAAGATCCTGTACTACAGAGTCATAGAAATGAAATCAAGCAGAAACATGGATTCATTAGTCTCTTCTCTGGCCACTGCTGCAATATACCAGTTGCTCCAAGCTTCTGATAGTCCAGCTGTGAGAAACTGTACCTTGAACTGTGAGCAAAGGTAAACTCTTCCTTCTTCCAGTTACATTTGTCTGGGTATTTTATGACACCTGCAGAAAAGTAAGATACCAAAGAGTGGAACTCACAGTGATGGGAAGCGGGAACTACAAAGTGCATGAGGGATCCTGGGTGGGGCATATCACAGACTCCCCGTGTGACCAGAGGCCATGGCTCAGAAGTTCTGCCCCTGCCTCTTGTTTCCTTCCTATTCCCTCTTCTTTAGAGCGCACTCACCATTAGCTGCATTGTTCACGTTGTTTGCCCTGCACACTTTTCAGGGTCATAACATTTCCCACCTAGCAGGACCTCCCACAGAAATACCGTTTTAACTCAGAGTCCCAGCGTTCACAATAGAATATTTATGTTTTCTGCAGGTTGAAAGGGAAGGATCTGTCCCTCTACCACCCACTGTTTTGTGCTAGCAGAGGCCGCTTCTGACTCTCTGTGCCTTGCTCATCAGTGATAGGCACATCTGCTGGTGTAGAGAATCCTCACTGTTACCCTGTGTCTGAGATGGAGAAGTAACAGAAAGGTCAATGCTGCAACTGTTGATGTCGGTATATCTGAGCACAGGAAACAGAATAGCTTAGTAGCTAGAGAATATTCCCTTGAACTGTGAACAGAAGGGTGAGTGCAAAGCTTTACACACCAAAGTGAAGCTTCCCTAAGAGTTTCTGACTAAACCCTCTAGTCAGGCCAGTTTAGTTTTAAAATGAAGTTTTGTATGAATAATAATTATATTCTAAGGTTGTAGTTATGTTTGGGGACTGAATAAATGTACAACAATAAAAAGGATCATCAAATACCTGCTTCCTTCTTAAATATCATTCAATCAAAAATGTGTAATACTGGACACAGAAATACAAATATCACATTTTCATTTATGTGTAGAACATATATTTTTGGAATTATTCAACTACAAAGTAAGCCATGTGGGACTAGTGAGAGACAGAGAAGGGTAAGACAAGTCAGAATAATGGGGGAGTGAATATGAGCAAAATACATGATAGGCATGTTTGAAATAGCTTAGTTAATCCTACAGTTTTATATAATGGATACTAGTAAAAATAGAAATAAATTATATTATATACAGTGTGATGCTTTGAGAAATACATATGCCAAGAACTGGTGAAATGGAGCCAATTAACAAATTCATCACTCAAATAATCATTTTTTAATACTGAATACTTTGGAGTTTCAGTATATAGAATATTCTCTTCATCTGAAGTTTCTTTGTATATATAAGCAGTGCGTTTTTTGTATACATCAAATTTTCTGTCTGTATAAATTAGTTTGACTCACAGAATTTTGTACAAATGTATTCATTTATATTTCTTAGAACAGTGTTGGTTGGCTTAGGTTTAATGGAGTGCTACTAGAAAGAAGTATTATATTAAATAACAATACTATAAATTCAAAAAAAATGTGTAATACATTTCTGACCTGGGACAGTTCACCCCTCTTTAAGCAACCTAGTGGTTCCCACCCTCACCACTGGGAGGTCACCATATTGATGCCCAACTTGATGCAGACACCCTCTAGACATAGCGTACTATAGCCCAGAACTCCTGTACTCAAGTTGTCCTCCTCTCTCAGCATCCTAAGTAGCTGGGACTACCGTTGTGGGAAGCAGATGCAGAGATCCACAGCTAAGCACTGGGTGGAGCCTCAGGAGACCAGTCTAAGAAGGAGCGATAGTACCAGCAAAGGAGTCAAGACCATGATGGGGAAACCCACAGAAACAGCTGATTCGAGTTAGCGGGAGCTCATGGACTCTGGACTGATAGTGGGAGAACCTGCATAGGACCGAACTAGGACCCCTGAATATGGGTTCATGTAGTCCATAACCTCCTGCCCAGGAAATTGTTCTACCTACAGCTGAGATGGATTTTCCCAAAGCAATAAATGCAAACATAGTAACCACTCCCAAGCGTGCCCAGAAGTCTTTCTCTCAGGTGATTCTGTTTTCTGTTGAGTTGAACCAATAACAACCAATATCTGTATATACAGTTGTGAGATGGATATTGCAATGGGAAAATTGTGAGCTACCTTTTGGTAGATTCCCTGTACTTTATTGATAGTATGTCCTTGTTTATTTTATGGGAAACATCTGTTTCCCAATGCATGCGTAACACAGAGAACTAAATTTTTAAACAATATTAATAGGAAACGAAGTGATTTCATTTGTAATTAACCTCCCACTGTGTTCTTCCTAACTCCTTTAGTTTATGTTTTAAAGGCTCCCCTCAGTCCCCACTCTTTAGGTTTGGTGTTCAGCATGCTTGGCAAATGCTTTGCCTTCATTGTGAACACTTGCCATCAGGTCATACTCAGAGCTCCTTGCTGAGTTTTAGTGGCATATGGTGATTGTATGATAAATACAAAATATGCTAAATATAAAAGTGGAGCCTGGAATAGTGTCAATGAAAAACAAAGAACTAAAGGCCAACATACAGATTTTGCTCAGTGTCTGGATAATTCATCTTAGAAATGTAGGTTTGCAGTTACCTAGAGATGCTTCCTTGGAACCTACTTTCACAATTTTCTTTTTGGCCTGTGTTCTCTTGGCTATCCTCAGTGTGTGGTTCTGCATTTATGCTTCTCCTTTCCTAGCTCTGACTCTGCACGCCTTTAGACATTAGCGTTTACTTTGCATACACATGTACAGTGGCAAGACATGCTGGAGACCGCCCAGGTACTAGAAGGAGATTTTACCCCTCACAGTTTGTTGAATCAAAATAGACCTGTATCTAAGAGATATTTTAAATAATGAGTACAATCTTACTTTCTTTTTTGTATGGTACATGATTTTGGTGCTGGCCATCTTTTATTTTTTGTCATTTTTGTTTTTATCAAGACAATGTCTATGTTTGTAGCCTGCTTGCCTCTAAATCACAGCAATTCTCCTGCCTCTGTCTTCTGGTGCTGGGATTAGAGGCATGGCATCATGCTAACAAAGTTTTAACGTTTGCTATTGACAGGGCTTTGCATTGTTTAGTTGTGGGTGTTTCAGAGCACTGCATGTAAAAGAAAAATATATATCTAGCTCTAGATTATGAACCAAAATATTTATAGAAAGAACTGAATAGTCATTGTTTAATATCAAATTGGATTACAATGTTGATTTCTTTTGAGGGAACTGTAGTCTTATTGACTGATCTTGTAGATTCTTCACCTCATTTTTAATTTTTAGGAAAAACATTCTGAAGTTATTCTTAACAGTACACAATTTCCACATATCTACCGCAAATATCTTTGGCTGTTAATGATTTTCTGATTTACGTTGTAGACTTTGCAAATGCTAATTAGCATAAAAATTAAACCAGTTTCCCCCAATAACAGATCTTGGAGTCTTTGCTCAAACTGTTAAGGGAGCTATCAGATCCTGACCTTAAAATTGCTTTACTTCTCACTGATTCATATGATCTGGGGCAATGAACTCTCAGACCACACTGTGGGAAAAGGGGCACAAGAAATGAGACCTGGAAGAAGTCTAATAATAAAGGCCTGAAAAACATGGGCTCTGACAATCCTTTTCCACTTGGATTTCATTTTTCCTCATCTGTTTCCTGATGCACTCGAGCATACCTGCAGGCTACAAAGGGAAGGGACTGTTATTACTCATGGGATGCTTACCCAGCTATCACCATTGTGCAGCTTTGGAATGAGAACACTGTTGTAGTGATAAAGGTCTGCAAAGCATTGTGTTTGCTTGTAGAAAAGGAACCACTGCACACAGCTCATCTCACGTGGTCTCAGCCCTATGTGGCTGACAGTGGCCCCAAGGTTTGGTGTCATGTCAGCAGGAAACAACCCGATTTCTATGGTCGCCACACTTGTATGCCAGCAAAATGCTTTAATCCTCTAAGCTCACCCACTGCTTGCTTTGCTTTCTTGTGAAAATCAACATAATACTTTCTGAGAATTATGAGAACAAATTGGCATGAAGAAATGATGGTACTTGAATGAACCCAATAAATTATAGGATCTGATAGATAGTGAAGAAAGGTAGAGGAAGAGGCTTAATGTTAACCCTTTTTGTTGACAGACTTTCAGACCCAATTAAGTCTCCACATGGAAAAAATAACATGCAAACTTTGTGGTTTTTTAATCAAATTCAACATATAATTTACTCATGCCAGACAAATTTTATAACTATAAAAATTTTAATTTGAAGAATTGATAGCTTAATGAAACTATAGTCATATTAAAAATACCTCACATATATTTTTCATAGAAGTTTATTTTTGAATTCTGTATACTATACCTGCACTATACAAAGCAATCAATGGATTTTAACTGTGTTAAAGGTCTATTTTGTTTTATATGTATTAGTGTGTAACTGGGTGATGCATGCCATGTTTGTGTATGTATGGATGTCGGTGAGAAAGGAAGTCAGAGGATGTCAACAGATTCTATGGACCCGGAGACAGAGCCAAGTGTGATCCTCTTATACCTGACAGATGAAGGTGAGTGGGCTGAGAGGGAACCCCAAGCAGGGGTACTGCAGAGAGGACTGTTTGAGGTGTTCCACAGACCACAGCAGCACCAAGAGGCCAGCAACATCTCAAGCATAAAACAAAGAGTCTCTGCAGATTCCAGTTAGAAAAGGGAGTGAAGTGGGAATATCCCCAGAGATGGAAAATTTTACTATCAAAGGGCTTAAGGAAACATTTTCATACTTCCTTTCCTTCCTCCTCGTTCTGGTCTGTCCAGCTAAGAAAAGTATTTTCATTTTCTGTTCCACATATGTGTTTTAGGTTAGGAACTGAGTTCAGCTTGGTACCTGTAACTCTAGAGCTGTATACCATCTGGCAAGAAGAGATGCATGAATAAAGCTGTACTAGTTCATAGTACTCTTCACTTAAGTTGACTTAAAAATAGGCCCTCATCGGAGGTGATTAGGTAAAAAAATGAATGAGTAAAAGGGGTGATTTGATCAAGAGGGCTCCACCCTTATGAAAGGATAGATGGATGGAAAGGATTAATGCTTTTGCTTCGGTTTCTTGGGACAGATTTCCTGGTAAGCTGGGTGAGTTTGGCCAGTCCCCTTGACACCAGTCTTTTATGTGTTGCTTTGCCCTTTGCCATATTGGAACACAGTAAGGTCCTTAGCAGATGTGGATCTGGAGCATGGACTTCATGGCCTCTAGAACCGTAAGACATATTTCATTCTCTTTAAAAATTACTTAGTCTGTGGTTATGGTCCAAATTAGTCAATAGACCAAGACATCTGTGTAATAAAGAGCTGTGCATTCCATGATATCGACACAAAGAATGGAGGCTCTCACAAGGGCATAATGCTCATGAAAGAGAGTTCAGTCAGTACCAGAAAGACTAAGGAGCTTGCAGAGCATAGCTAACTACACCTGGTCCCTTCACCACCTCTGTGAAATGCATCGGAGTACTAACAAAGCCCTGGACTGACTACTGTTGCTGGACCAACATTTTCCTGACATGAAACATAAAAAACGTTAAAGTTTGTGTTCCAAACATGTCCAAGCATTCCCACGGGGTAGTTTATCATCTTAAGTCGCACTTGGAATAGCCTCTCAAATCCGATCCTGTATTGGAAGCTGCTCTTTGTGGATTTGTCTTTACCTTCAGCTGCACATACATTGTGAAATGAAACCCCGTGATCGAGTCCAGAATGAGGACTGCATGATGATTTAAGGGCAAATATGCGACTTTGGCTCTGTCTTGAATTATGAACTAGTACAGTTTGTTATTTTTAGCTGAAAAAGGAAATAATCTGTTTCAGTGCAGAAATTTAGATGTAGAAATGAAATTACTAGTGTTCTTTCAACTTCTAAACTGAACATAACATTGAATATGTTTTTAATAAACTCTCAATAATTTTTCATGATTACAGTTGTCAGATGAACTTATCTCAAATTTTAGAAAAAGTAAGAGTAGAAAATGTGTGTATTTGTCATGCAAATGTACTGTTTTCAGACTTACTTATTATAAATTATGTATTCAATTTAAATAATGTGCAATCTTATGCCTGTACATAGAAATAAATGTAATCTAAAATGAAAGCTTTTTCATTATTCCTTAGCCAAGTGAAATTAATGAATGCTGTAGTCTACTATAGATAAGCAATGCCACAATTACCAAATACTTCAATGAACAACCTTTTCCCCTGCACATACCAAATTTAAAATAAATTAAACTCATATTGCTCACTTCTTTTGTTATTTTAAGATAATTAGGATAAATGTTAAAAGGAACAAACACTGACATTATGCAATTACCCTTGCTGAATCTATTACATGGATAATTGGATAATTCCTTTAAACAATGGGCTCTCTACCTATTAGTATTTTAATAAATAAACTAAATTTTGCCAATCTTTTTATATGGTCACACCAAAATTCAGCAGAAATTACAGACAAAGAAAGATGCCCTGTCTCTTTAGGTTACTTCCCATATCACCCTTCCAGCCAAGGTGCATAGTTTACCACAGTCATGGAGACAACGCTGATGTCATTATTCAAACTGTGTCAGTTACACGAGAGCTCATTCTTGGTGGTGGGCCATCTATGCATTGTGAGAAATGTACAATAGCATGTGGCAGCCATGGTAACGTCATACAGAACACTTTCCACACTCCTCAAAATTTACTGCACTCCCCTGCTCACCCTCCTTCCTCTCTAACCCTGGCAAACAATGCAGTTTTTACTGCTTTCAAGATCTTGCCCTTTCATGAGTGCTAGGTGGTTGCAATAATACAATGTACTTTTCAGGTTGGCTTTTCCCCCTCCCCATTAAATGCTTTTAACATTAGACATCTCTTCTCAAGCTTTGATAGCTCATTCATTTTCAGTGCTGAATAATATTTCTTTGCATAAACCACAATGCACGTGTTTGTCTCTGGAAAAGAAACTTAAGTACTTTAGAGTTTGGGAAACAGTGAATATAGTTTATTTAAATATCCATTTTTATGTGTGTTCAGTTAATAAGGGTAGCATGATTCCTAAACACACAGTAATAGTGTAAGCTCTATATCCACAGTGGCTGCCTTATTTTACATTCCCTCCTCAATGACTGAAAGTCCTGACTGATTGATCCACTATCACCAGTGTTCTCAGTTTGACCATTCCCACTGCTGTGCAATGGGCTCTCAGTAATATTTAACTAACACCTTCTTAGTCCTTATAGTGATGGGTTTGCTGCACGTGTCTGGATGCTTTGTTGCTGGGTGAACATATATCAAGCATAACTGAGGAGTACCAGTGCTTTTTGCATTATGCACTACCCATTTAATCCCCAATAACTGTCCTAACTAACTTGCTCTAATGTTTGTTCAGCCTGATTTTGCACAGAATCCAGAATCACCTGCCTAGAGATATCACTGCCCATGGTAAGATAGCCCCTCCCACATAAATTAACCATCAATTATCAACAATCTAGAAAAGTCACCATGGGATTTTCCACAGGCCAGTCTGATGGGGGCATTTTCTCAATTGAGTCTCCTCTTCCTAAATAACTCTAAACTGTGTCAAGTCAGCATAAAACAAGTTGGCAAGAGCAAGCTTTAGCATCATGGGTACCACAGTAAGGATTTACTTATCTATTTAGTGAGTATATGCTCTTCTTCATTTTCCTATTTTGTCCTCTGCCTGCTACTTCATGAGTATGCTTGTGCTAGTCTACTTCCTGTCCTTCCTTCACTATTTACTTCACCAAGAGTCCTAAAGTTTCTGTTAAATACTCAAAACTCCTCTAAATCCACTTTCAAATAATATTATTCAGTTCACAGGTATGTAAGAGATCCATAAGATCAAAATAACAAAAGTCCCTCCTCCAGTTCCTTTTACCACACTGACATTCATGCCAGTTATACTTGGTCAGACAGAAGGACATATAAAATATGCATAATTCAGAAATGTACATGGTCTAATTTCTATTTCCTAATAGTGATATGATAAAGGAAAAGTGACAGATAAATTAAGAATAAAGTTTTATTTACCAAGATTTTTAATTCTATAAATTTTTTCACTATGGAGATCTAGGTTTATATTTTTTAACATTTTTTTCTCTTGGACATATTTTAGCATATGTTTTTACAAAAAATAAAACACATCTGTCAAATTGTGCCTGTCTTTAGTTTTTGCCTTAACTCTATTTTATTTTATTTTTTACTGAATATATGTATTTATATATACATCATATCAGTATAATTGAAAACATTGGCACATTCATAATTCAGAGTATTATTCTGGTAACTGAAATCCCATTAAATGGGAAGTTTTCTCTCCTGCCGGCTTCCCTGTCCCCAAAGACCCCATATACCATCTCTATTGCTCCGCCTTTAAGTTTACTTCTTTTTTGGGGGAGGGGACAACGTTGTCTTAACTCTTGATGGATAATTTCACTGAGTATATAACACTCCACTGGTGTTATTATGTTTTCTCTCAACTAAAATAATTCCTTCTATTCTCATTGGCTAGCATGGCTACTGAGAAGTCAGACCTAACTTTTAGTTGTCATGCTTCATGTGGTGTTGTATTTGCTATTGTTTCTTCCAACATTTTTTTTAAGTCTTTGCTTGTTCCAAGGTCTCTGTAAGAAGCATAACTGCGGATCTTTGTTCGTTACTTGGTGTGTTTGTTTTCCTATGTCCTGCTTGTCCTTTTGTGAGTCACCAGGGTCTGTGCTATGTGCCTTACACTAATTTGGGGTGATCTTCAGTCATCATTGCTTTAAGTGTGGTTTTAGGAAGCTTCTTCCTTCCTTCCTCCTTCCTTCATTCCTTCCTTCCTTCCTTCCTTCCTTCCTTCCTTCCTTCCTCCTTCCTTCCTCCTTACTTCCTTCCTTCCTTCTTCCTTCCTTCCTTCCTTCCTTCCTTCCTTCCTTCCTTCCTCCTTCCTTCCTTCCTCCTTCCTTCCTCCTTCCTTCCTTCCTCCTTCCTTCCTCCTTCCTTCCTTCCTCCCTCCCTCCCTCCTTCCTTCCTTCCTTCCTTCCTTCCTTCCTTCCTTCCTTCCTTCCTGCTTTGTCCTCCATTGTCCTTATGTGTATGTATTTTACTTTCTGTACCTTCCCATATTTTCTGAATATTCTTTCTTTTGTTACAGATTTTTTTTCTTCAAGTTGCAACTTTTGGGGTTTCTATTTTCACATCCTCAAGCTTGGTTCTCTTTCTTTGCATATTTCAAGCTCCTGTGCCCATCTGAAGAGAGCCTTCATTTCAGTGACAGTGTTTGAATTCTAGCTCTTCATTTTATTCCTTCTTTAGAAAGTCTTTCTCTGTGTTTGTTTTATCCATCTTGCATGTTGTCTACCCGCTTTTTCCCCAACAAAGATCTTAACATATTAAACTCAGTCATTTTCTTTATACTGCCTCATATACCACAATTCCTGCTTTATCTTACTCTGGCAGGAGAGTATCTTTTAACCATATATTCTTCCTTTTGTATCATTTGCTGGCAAAGTAGACATGCCCCTGGTAGATGAACCATTAATAGTGTAGCAAAGTGCTGAGAGAGAGAGAGAAACTCATGTCTCCTGAACTGTGAACTCCACTATGTGCCCCTAGTGCCTTGGTCTCTCTTCAGATGGAAAGAATTAGCACTGGGTGTCTCCCTTCCACCAGGTCTGCTATGCTTCATGAAAACCTACAAATCAGATTCAGGACAATTTTTCCTCAGGGCAGATTTATTAAAAGGAATGTGATACTGGGCATGATTCTCTTTCTTTCCCTCTTGAGGACTATTTTAGAGGCCCTGGAGGTAACACAGGGGTGCAGGGAGGCTGGATGGTTGTGTCGTTTTGTTAACTGCCAGTTATCAGCACAAACTAAAACACCCTATTCCATCCCACAGCGCAGGCCATCCCCCCCACTGCCTAGACTCCCCATTTGTCAGCATAGGTCGCCCCATCCCATATTTAGAACCCCCCCATCCCACCGCTTAGTGCCCCCAATCTCACAACTGTCTCTCATGGTGTTTTCAGACACCGAGTCTCAGCTCTGGCTAAACTGTGATCCTCTGGCTCCATTTTTCTAACTGCGTAGTTTAGAGGGAGTGGCTGTCCTGCGACCTCACCTTTATAATAGGATAAGAAGTGTTATTGTTGGTTCATTTTGCTCAGTTGTTTTCTGTTTGTTTTGTTTTGCATGGCAAGAGTCAGGCCTCTGTCCCTACTGACACCACTGCCCAAAGTCTCTTTAAAAGGGCCAACTATGCTTTTCCCTCCACACTCAAATTCAGAATGAAATAAATGTGTACAATTGTATTTTTATTTATAAATACAGAGAAAGTATATGCAAATATTTACAAATAAATGTGTCTTACTCTACATATCAAAATGGAATTTTAAGAAAGTGAGAGAATTTGATTAGGTGTTGTATGTGGAGTGGGCGCGTTCAGGTGTCCAGCTAGCTTAACTCCCGAAATAATTACACAGAAATTGTATTAATTTAAATTACTACCTGGCCCATTATCTCTAGCCTCTTATTGGCTAACTCTCACATCTTGATTCAACCCATTTTTAATAATCTGTGTGTCACCACGAAGTCATGGCTTACCCGGAAAGATTCAGCGTGTCTAACTTGGCAGCTTCATGGTGGCGGCTCTCTGTCTCTGTCCTGTTCCCAGCATTCTGTTCTCTTTTCCCCACCTATCTAAGTCCTACCCTATCAAAAGGCCAAGGCAGTTTCTTTATTTAACCAATGAAAGCAACACAAATGATGAAGGACCTCCTAAACTAATTAGGGACTAATGTCTTCTAATCAAAACCTTTCAGTGAGATGGGGAAAATGCCTTTTAATTAAGCCAAGAGATCCTCGTGAATGAGAAACATACAAAGAACACGCATTCATTGCACAGTGGCTTTCTCCCTCTTCCTCCTTTTCCGTTCGCTTTCTTCCCCACTGTCATGTTCATGCTCATCCCTGACAATGAGCAGAAAGCTTGCCCAGAGGTGTGCCTCCCCGAAAGCCTGTTGCTTCTATTGCACTCCTTTAAATAATCAATCAAAGCCATTTGCGGCTGCCTTACAGCCATGATTCTTTCCTCTGGCTGCTAGCATTTAGTTCTATGTACAAGATGATCTAAATTACCTCAGGTAAAAACAAACATCAACTTAGCGATGCTATATATTTTATTGATCATTGTAAAAAAAAAACTGTCCTCTCAAGGTTGAGATATTGGTGATGATGTCTGGTCAATGCAGCTAATTCTATGAGACTGAGCATGTGTGGGGGTTGGGGGCTGAGAGTCATAGCAAAGTTAGTGCAGTGGTAGCCTCTCGGGAATGAACGGGCTTAGCTATGTGATGATGAAGCTCCAGCATTTGGGACGCAGAGGCTGGAGGACCTAGAGCTCATTGAGACTGCACAAGGAGTTCTAGGCTAGCATGGGCTACATGGAACCATGTTTCAATAGACCAAACAAACAAACAAAACTAAGGTGAAAGAACTAAACTATTTTAGTATGATTTCCATTGTAAAGTAAATAAATTCAATATGACATATAATTTGTGGTTAAAACAAGTGGAGAAGTCTGGAGAGTAAAGGAAATTTTATTTCCTGTTTAGTCGTAATATGCTGTATATGAGTAATTAAGTCTGAGAATGTTGTACTGAACAATGATGGTGGAAATTAATAGGTTCTAAATGAGGCAACTTCCTTTTATTCTCAACAGCTGTTCATTTTTACTCATTGTGCACATCTTTACCAAGATGACAAAAGTAAAACTATTCTTTAGGAAATTAGCCACACATGTCTCATTATTACAAATAAAATATTCTGAAAATCCAGTTTCTACTTGGGGACTCATCTCTGCAAGGCAGGCACTCTGTGAATGACATCTGTGAGGACTGTGGCGCCACCTGGTGGTCAAATATAGGATTGCTTTTAATTGTCCAGAGACTTCCTGACTCCCTGGAATCCCAGAAGTGGAACTGCATGGAAAGGCAGGGTATTCCGAGATACTTATTTCATTTATCTCACCACGTGCATACTTTATTCAATTTCAGTGTGCTCAGAATATGACTTAATGTCAAATTAATACAAAGTATTAGTAAGTTTTCTTCCAGTAGAGAGCAAACCTGAATTAAATTTACTCTTACAATTTCTTTGTTAAAAGTAATTTGATTTTAAATGTTTACTGCTGGCAAAAACTAAAAAATAATACAACCTACTTTACTATGAGGTCTCTCTCTCTCTTTCTCTCTCTCTCTCTCTCTCTCTCTGTGTGTGTGTGTGTGTGTGTGTGTGTGTGTGTGTGTGTGTGAATTTCCTTTGGAGGTTGACTCAAGAGTGCCCGTGTAGATTGCACTGAGGGTGTTCATACATGTTGAATAAAGGGTTGGAGAATCACATTTTAATAATATAGGTTTGTACCTCTTTTACCTCAACATATTCTTGTAAGTGCAGTTTTATTTGATTATTATTATAACTAATAAAGCAGTTCATTATAACATAAAAATTGACTCTCCAAAGTGCTAGGTAAATTATCACCCTGAAATGATGTGAGCACTGAGTCAGAGTCAAGGATTCCAATTCAATTTTAGAGAAGTTCCTCTGAAAGAAACACATGTGTGCCATTCACTAACTCCCTGAGAGCTGTTCTGTATGGGACTATTATGCTCAAATTTCCATACACATTTGTATGTACTTCTCTACACTAGAAATATTAACTCTTAACTTGTACATTACATTTGGACACACTGAGTAAAAACTTAGCTCATTACATATAGTGTATAAGTATATTATATATAGTATACATATATTATATAGTATATAAGTCAGATGTTGGGAGATAAGTAGCTAGCTAGCTAGTTTTCACCTTAGCGCTAAACTGGATTTCCCCAGAAGGCAAAGCACAGTCACTGTGTCCTAAGACAATGGCAATGCTTCTTTGAATCAAGTCATAGTAAGACTATTTCAATATTTTATTTCTGATACTATAAAATCAAGATATTTAAAGTCTGAATTCATACCTTCTTGATTTAAATTATTGAAATTATATAACATCTGAAAGTTCAGGAAAAATGTGTCAGGATGATTTCTGTAAAGATTAATTTTCCAGCCATATCATTTCTAGAAGCAGTAATATCAGGACATGCATTCATATGCATGAAGCCAAATCTTTGCATTCATCTTTTAGTAGCTGATTATGCTACATACATTTAACCTTAAGTTAATAATTCATTAATGTTCAGAGCTCTTTTTTTCTCTCATTTCTCACTAACTGAATCACAGTTAGCAGTCGACATTTGTATGTATTTTGCACTGGAGAATATCAAGCTGAATAAATAATAATATATTGGAGTTCACTGAAGACGGGATGACAGATGAGCATTTTCATTAAAGTGTAGGATTTACTGTATGCAGCTGGGTAACACAGGCTGGTGTTATACCACAATAAACACTTTCTAAACCTTAAAATGCAGAGTTAACAAAGAACTGTGCTATTTGATGTGTTGTTTTATTTATTTTTAAATAGAATCAAATTAATATCATTAAAACCAAATCCCTAGATCTTTTGTCAGTTGCATGAATTCAACTCTATCTGAGGAGCCTCAGCCCTCTACTGGGAAAGGCAATACGTCCCTTATTTCTTGAGTTATTATTGAATTGTTATTTCTTTTTGACAATGTTCCAAAATATACCTTTATCAAAAGTGACACAACATTTTCCTTCTTCTCTGGATAAACAAGATACTGTCCAGAGGAATCAGAACACTCCCAAAGTCTATTCTTCAGGATGTCAGAGAAGTCAGCTTATTGTTTGATTACTAAATCAAGTCATATTCTCATAGAGCATTCCAAATCAAAATTGTTGAAGTTGTTGAGGGATTGTATTTATACATGTTACCAACCGATGGAGAAAAATCGCCATATATTTACAATGTCGCCCTGCAGGCCAAGGTCCCAGACCACACATGAGCCACTTAATGGGACTGCTCTGATAGTTCTCTCTTGACCAGGGGAATATCAGGACCTGATGTGAATGTCTATGTACAGATCCTGGTGTTACCTTTTTCTCCCAAAAGTATTAGTTTCCAATATCAATTTGTAAAGCGGTCACAAATTTCTTCTTTATAGCATCCCCAAAATTATGATGCTCCCCATGCCTTAGCCAGTTACTCCAATTCTTCATTAGTGTGAGGTTCTTTGCTTGGCACATTAATAGAGGTTGTTCTGTAAATATTATTGTTTAGCTCTGATGAGTTTTGTTATTTTTCATTAATATTACCCTGTGTGTGGCTTAATTGTCAATAATGACAAACAAAGATGAGAGTTTTTGAGTTAAAAGACACACAAAATACCATAGATCCTCTTATTACAGTAAAATGATGTACTAAGAAATAGAAAACTCGCCTTGAATATCTATGTAGAATAAAAATAAAACAAACTTTGTTCTATGTGCACAACTAGAAATGAGCAGAATGCCTCATCTCTGAGGTGCCATGCTAGCTTTGAAAGGAGAGAACCAACCAAGAGTCTGATCTGATTGTGACATCTATGAACAGCAACAATGACCCGCATGGCACAGTACATCTATCGGTGCAGTAGTGGCACATTTACCTTAGTGGTTACCAACAGTTCACCAGTTGGAATTAAGACCTGCTCAACAAGAGGAAAACCATGCCTGGTACTGGAAAACTAGCCAACAACAATACCATAACATAACGGATTCTTAGGTCTCCCAATGAATATGAAATTTAAAATAGAGCAATGTTTAATGTTTCACTGTAATTTCTCTAGGTAGTTGAAGATTGGTTTTGGTTACTTAAGGACTGAGTTTTAACAGAATGAGAAAAGCTTTGTGTGTAAGGAAGAAATTCTACATGGAAAACGAATGTACTCTATCAAGATAGGACATGCAAAGTACATTAAAAATGGTTTTGGAAAAAGATACATCAGGAGGACAAGTGTAGTTGGACTTTTGGGGGTACCACCAGCTCCCCCATAATTACACAGTGACTTATTAATAATTATGGAAGCTTGGACTTTAGCTTAGGCATGTTCCCAACTAGTTCTTATAACTTAAAGTAACCTACTTTTATTAATTTATATTCTCTCATGTGGCATTTTACTTCTTTCCAATTCTGTATATCCAACTTGGTCACTTGCTACTCTCTTCCCAGAAATCCCACCTATTCACTCCTGCCTGGCTATTGGCTATTCAGCTCTTTATCAATCAGAAGGCACTTTAGGCAGAAACACGTCTTCACACACTGTAAACAAATATCCCACAACACAAGAGGAAAAATTTAAAGCAATTAAAAAAGGCTCTTTGTTTTGGATAAAATAATCTCTCCTGCTGAAATTCTAAAGGAGCTCATGTCTTCAACTAATGCAGTTTTATATTCTGCTTCAAACTCTGTGTGTGTGTGTGTGTGTGTGTGTATGTGTGTGTGTGTGTGTGTGTAATTAATGGGAGATTTCCCACAGAGTTCAGTTTCAACCTTGCAGTTTCTGTGATGTTTCCTACTAGAGATATTCTTAAAATAAAACTAAAGCTCTTTCAAAATGAGTTTGTAATAAAAATAACACACCTTGAACAAAATGCATAACCCATAACCAAAGCCAGATTGGATCACAAGAATGTGAGGTAATATAATAACAGTGTGTTAGACAATATAAAATATATTTTTAGTGATAATCAAGATTTATTCCTACTAAATTATTTTAAACTATAATAAATTTTAATGGTGATCATGATCAGATTAAAACACTATATAAAATATAATCAAAGAGGAAACTATAAGTGGAATGAGTCATATAATGACATTAAATAGAATGCATAATGCTGCTAAGATTTTATGAATAGAAATGGAGAAATTTGATGGAAGTTCTAATTAGTGAGGGAGAAGAAAATACACACAGAAGCAGGAGAATAAGTACCATTATCTAAAAAAGCCATAAGGAATTATACTCTTAGCTATTTAAAATACATATAAGAAATGAGCCGGTGGGTGGTGTCACACATCTTTAATCCCAACACTCAGGAGGCAGAGACAGGTGGATCTCTGTGAGGTAGAGGCCTACTTGGTCTACAGAGTGAGTTTCAGGGCAGGAAGAGCTGTTACACAGAGAAATCCTGTCTCAAAAAACCAATAAATAAATAAACAAACATGCAAATGAATAAATAAAAAAAGAAATGGAAGCTGGCATATACATGTGCATATATGGTTTAAATGGAAATTCTCTTCTGGTTGACATTTCTCCCTCCATGTGCCAAAGATCACTTAACAAGAAACTGAAATCCATGGAAGAGATGCCCTCTTTTGAGTTGTTAGTCAGGGTTATCCAAGATATTTTCAAAACAATACAGAATATTGTTATTCTCTTTGTTAGACCCCTTGAGTAGAATGTAAGTCCCTATTGCTGAAGACATTGTGTACTTTAAACAGAGGGTACAGAGGCCCCTGAGCTAAAAATGATCTGTAAGCCTTTTCTCTAATGCACCATGAGAGCTTCCAAAAAAGGGACGCAGCTAACAAACAGCATCAATGAACCACAACAATGACGAGCATGGCACCATAACCCTCATGATGCAAGAGTGACCCATAGACCTTGGTGGTAACTAATTGAACTTAAGATCTGCTGGACAAGAGGAAAATCATGCCTGGTCATGGACTCTAACCACCTATCTAGGACTAATGAACTCATAGAAGTTGAAGGAGAGTCTCATAACTGTTGCTTTGTCGATCAAAGATGATCCCTACAGTCTAAATATTTCTCATTTTACCCACAAGAACATGTAGTACTCATCTTTAATCAAGGAAATGACCCCTTGCAATAGAAATTTAACTAAAATAAAACTGGAGTGAAAACAAAGTGCAGAATTATATATACCATGAAGTAAGCGCTGAAACCCTTTTCTACAGTAGACCCTGTGGTTGAGACTGTCGTTTATTTTTACATCTTTGTTTCAACAAATACAACTGGAAAGGAGTCTCAAAACTTTACCTGCAGAAGTCAATATTTTCCCAATACCATGAAATCCCCACATTACTTGACATAATGCTTTCATTTCAAACTTTTGTTTTCATTTTTATTTATGTTTTACTATTCCCATTAACTAACTTTATAATAAGAAGGTAGCAAAATGTTGAATTTTATAATTTAAATCATGTTATAAGACTTTATATTATTGTTGTCTAAGGAGTTACTTTTAAGTTATTGTTGAAATAGATGATAATTTGAAAATGACTGCTTGAAAACCTGAACACTGTTAGGTTTTCAGTGAGTTTAGGGAGGACAGTCTGATCCAAGGTGCCCAGTTTTGCTCAGTGCCATCTAACACTCTTGACGCCTTTATTTACATTTTGTATGCTGAATACTATCCTTTTACTTACACATCTACCCTTCTTACTCGCTGTCTGCAAGTGTCCAGTGGCTCCCCCTGTTGGACTTACATATAACGCAAACCAGGCTTTGGAATAAACAGGAAATCTGAGTTCTTGTTAATTTTAGACATTGTCTATTTGCCGTGTTTCTTTGCAAACTTCATCTGAGAGCTGTATTTAAAAACAGTAATTTTATGCTCTACTAATACATATTTTCTTACCACTTAAATAGTCCACATATATGAAATTAGCATGGCATTACTTTAAAAATTACCCAAGGAAGGATAAATATGATCAAACCAAATGGCATGCATGTATGGAAATGCTATAATGAAAATCGTTGCCTTATTCAATCAACATATACTAATAAAAATGAATGAAATAAACTTGTACTTAAGTATCCTTTAAGGACTTGAATAACAGCAGGAAGACAATGCAAAACCTCCACAAACAAAGAGGTACTGTTCTATAGTTACATAGTTTCATGTTTTGAGAGGTGTAAGTTCAGGAAAGAGATAGTGGCAATCCTACAGACATGAGAACATAATTAATACCTGTGCGTTGAATACAAATTACTCAAGAAAAGTTGTAACGAGGGGAAAAACTCTCTTTTACAGTTATCATGGTACAAAGCAATGATTCTCATATTCAAAGCACTAATTATCCAGCACACCAAGAGGGACCTTGTATTTATTTTTCGTTTGGTTGATTGAATTCATTCATTAGCCAGATTTTCCCCAAACAGAAAATGCTTTCTCAGAATAAATTAAAAGTTTTTTTTGTCTTAATTTATTTTAATATAATAAGAGACAGTGTACTGCAGTTCTGATGGTGAATGCTTTGTAGGAGTTATAGAGGCGATTTCAGGTGTCTGCTATTAACTGAGATTTCTCACACGATCAGAGACAAAGGTGTCCCAGCCTATGGGACACTGTTACAGGCACACCTCCATGTGGGCCACATACACTGATGGCAAAGCCTCTGCTTTGGTTAAGGACTGGCAGGCACATGGTAGTTTCTTATAGCACTTTAGTCCATTGCAAAGGAAAATGGAGTAGAATCAATAAATGTCGGGGTCACACTGTTTATAGGAAAAACTAGTAAAATACAATTTCATGATTCTGTTTAAATTCAAGCTTATGTTTAAATTTAAAATTTTAAAGTGTAGCTAATTCACCTATGAGATGTCCTTGTCTTTCAGCACTAATCTGTTGGATGTGTACAAATGTTAGTCCGTAATAAAACACTATGTCCTCATGGACAAGAACAAAACAGAAAGTCCAGTGGTTTCAAAAATCAGGCTCATGTCTTTAGAAGCAAGGGTTAATCTGAACTAAAACACTAGACCCTGAAAAATTTCCTCTTGTATACACAAGGAAATATAATATTATTGAATAAAGGTTATACCATTGGCCTAATAACAGATGCAACAAGAATGTTGCTTGTTCTCCATGTCTACCTTAACCACTCCTTCGTTTAAGAGACCAACTGTGAGTCAGGTCCCTTCAGTTGGTGTGGGGAATTGTTGCTCTAGGACACACGTATGGGGAGACAGGCAAACCCTGGTTCAGCTAGAATACAGCAGTGAGAGCAAATATAAGTGACTTACTCCGTCAGGAGTACAGGAACTCAAAACCATGAAAACGTGGACATGAGAAACCGCTCCCTCCAGACACCTGTATTTACCCCGTGAGCAAGAGGAAGCAGACAGGCGGACTCTAATCCATTTTGGTTTAAGGTACAACAGCAGGGCAAGGTATCACATCTCTTCCCGCCGCCCCCGCCCCCATTCCTTTCTGTTGAAAATTCATTAAATAATGAAGAGCATATAAAGAATTCTGTTTTTCCATAAAGTTAAACTTTATTATCGAATCGACTCTTAAACTGCCAAAATCATTCTTCACTCACCTCCCAAAGCAATCCTAATTACTTGCTGTTTGAGTAGGAAAAGACGGCCAAAGAACAAAGCAGTCATCCGACTAGGTATGTTCTGATTAGAACACAAAATCCTATGGTCTGTTGTGCAATCCTCCAAAGACCAATTAAACTCATCCCTAAAGAATTCCTTAAAACTCTTATACTAGTAGCAGTGTAGATTATGAATAAAACTATTTAAAACCCACAAGCATATTAATCCTAAGGATTAATGTGTGTGTGTGTATATGTTAATATATGTGGGAATTGGATATATATTATACACAATAGCATATATATAATATTAGGGTATTTTTCTTTCTGTCTCTTCCTCTTTTGTCTCCTTTTTCTTTCCTTCTGTCTTTTTACTCCTTTCATCCTTCCTTTCTTGCCATTGTTTCTTTTCCTTTCTGACAGGATATAGCTAGGATGCCCAGAACAGCTGAAAACTCACATTTCCTCTTTCTCAACCGCCTAGCACACTTGAACTGTGAGAGTGGAAAACTGTGCTGGGCTTAAATAAAGAGACTGCCTTGGCCTTTTGATAGGGCAGCCCTTAGGTGGGAATGCTGGGAAGAAGGTAGTGTGGCAGACACCATGTTTTTCCTGCCTGAGATGGATGCTGGTTAGACTTATGCCGGTGAGCCACAGTCAAGTGGCGATACACATTAACAGAGATGGGTTAAACGAATATGTGAGAGTTGACCAATAAGAAGCTCGAACTAATGGGCCAGGCAGTAATTTAGTTAATACAATTTCTGTGTGTTTATTTTGGGAGTAAGCTCACCAAGCAGGGCAGAACAAGGGGCGCTGTGCCGGGTGGCTGGGAGCCAGGAACGCAGCCTGCCCGCTCTTCTTTCTACACATATATATAGTTGTATTAATATGCATAATAAATAACTTGTATATACAAATCATCAAATTAACTAAACTGGCAAGTACTTCCAATTTCACATGCATTCTCAAATGGGATGCTATGACTGACTTCTTACACTACAAAGCTCATTTCCACAACTGCTGACATGCTTTTCAGGATTTTTGTTTGACTACTGCCAATTTCAGTCCCTAGACTGGAATGAATGCTGAGCCATCTGTCCTGACGTGGCTGCTGTGACAGTCCTAGGCTCACTAAAGCAATTGTCTTTATTACCCCCAGTGCTCATGATAAGCTTTACTTTGCTGCCTCCTATGTGTATAAAGCAAATCTAACTTGTATCACAAATATAATTAGGTTAAGCACTTGGTAAAAATTCTCTGTGCTATATTAGTTTAACTGTTTCAACTCCATAACTCTAAAAGTGTTTATGGGTGACTCAAACATTTTGTGCTACTTCCAACAATTGCCACCCTCAATAGCAGGTATTTTTGGCATGCAGAAGACTGACATATATATTTAAATGTATATATGCACATATATATGTGTGTAACATATATATGTATACATATATATCTAAACAGAAAGAAATATAAACGTCATTTTTATTAAGCATTGATTTAAATTAAGGGATACAAAGCAACAGAAATACAGAAGGAACTCCTACACCAGTACTATGTACAGTATCTTGTGACTGCCTTTTCAAGGGGAGATTTGTTGCAACAGACCAGATTTAGGTGTATAGTGTAGCGGGTGGTAACATGAAAGTCAAGAAAAGAATGGTAGAAACTGTGGAGTGTATTAGATTTTGCAGACATAATAGACACTTGTTCACTAGAACAGATAGTTTTGATCAACTCTATTAAGAGTGCATCTAAATCAATAGCTTAGGCAATGGTAGAGAACACAAGTGACAGGCTACCAGCCATCCTTTGAGTGGCACAAATCTCATGTCCTACAGGATAGCAGAGCATAAAGGAAAGTGGCTTAACAACATCAGGTTTTAATTGTTTATGAATGTATAGAATATAAGAATGAAGTGAAGGTGAGATGTCTGAAGGCACAGAGAAGTTGAGTAGTTAACTACCTGAGATAGAAACACAAATGGAGGATGCTGCCATAGCAATGAAGTCTTGGTCCAAACAGCATAAGTGAAGTCTTACCCAACAGCTTAACAATTTAGGTAAGCAGCCCAGGATTGCCAGAGATGGTGCTATGTACAAGGTTTAGAAACCAGTAAGTTCTAACAAAAGCTGAGCACCATACAAAAGCAAGTGTAGGCTGAGGCTACTCATTCATTTCCTGGCCACTGAGACCTCAAATAGTCACAGAGTGATATGGGGTTTACCTCTGCATGATGTGATTATCATTAGTGAATAAAGAAACGGCTTCGGGCCTGTTGATAAGGAAGAACTTAAGGAATTGAGGAAAACTAAATGGAATTCTGGTAGGAAGAAGGCAGAGTGAGAGAGATGCCAGAGTCAGACATGCCTAAACAGGTAAGCCACTGCCACATGGCGATACCCAGAGTCAGACATGCCTAAACAGGTAAGCCACTGCCACATGGCGATACCCAGAGTCAGACACGCCTAAACAGGTAAGCCACTGCCACATGGCGACACCCAGATTAATGGAGATGGGTTAAATTAATATGTAAGAGTTAGCCAAAAAGACTCTAGAGCTAATAGCAAGGAGTGCAATTTTGTCCTTAGAAACATCAAATGTGTGAGTGCAATAGTTAAGCTGCCCATGTGATAATACAAAGATTTCTAGCAAGAATCCTAACAGTGTGAGAGTTAAGGAGAAACATACATTAAAGGAATCTATTTCTGAGATGAAAAACAACAAAGAAGTACGTTTTGACAACCCATAAAGAACTAAAAACACAAGCCCCATCTAGTGGCCCTAATATTCAGAGTTCAGGAAAGGTGTTCTGAATGGGTAAGTCAACTACAGAACCACAGACAAAAAGAGGAAATACAACATCACGACTTTTGATTCCACTCCCAAATTCAACATAATCCAGAGAAAAACCTATAAAAATGATTGAATTTCAAACATGTGTTCATCCCTATGTTAGATGCTTTTTGTTTGTTTGTTTTGCTTTGTTTGTGTTGTTTTTTTGAGACAGTGTCTCTCTGTGTAATTCTGGCTATACTGGAACTAGCTCTATAGACCAGGCTGGCCTTGAACTAATAGAGATCCACCTACCTCTGCCTCCTGAAGGCTGGGATTAACGTGTTTACAGGAATAGTGTGTGGTATGTAGACACAGATGCATATGTAGACACAGATGTTGTATGTAAAGGTATCAGTTGATAAATACAGACATGGTTATACATTAAATCTGGAAACAGAGAAATAAACATTTCATTGCACAATAAAATGAAATTTATGTATTTAGAATACTTAATACAAAACGTTTATAAAGATGATTTTTGTCAAATTCACACTGTGTCCTTGCTCTGGTTCTGTGTTTAATTCTACTGTAGAGCTTTTCCTTCACTGTCGTTGCTGAGGGCTTGGTCTTGCATGTATAACTTTAAGTTCTCTGGGGAAAGAAACCATCTTATGCTGATTTTTCTTAGTTCCCAAAGATGGTTCTCAATGAAATAGTTTATAATTCCTTGCTAAATAGCTTCATGTATATTTAATATGTAAAATAAGTAATACATGATTGTATTTAAATATTTATATTGTATTACATTTTCATATGTGGATATATAGACATACACCAGACACAAATCATAAGAGTGCTTCCCTTTCAATCACAATCCTAGAGAACTTAGACAACAATGAGGACACTAGAGAGACATACATAGATTTAATCTACATGGGAAGTAGAAAAAGACAAGATCTCCTGAGTAAATTGGGAGCATGGGGACCTTGGGGGAGGTTTGAAGGGGAGGAAAGAGGCAGGGAGGGGAGCAGAGAAAAATGTAGAGCTCAATAAAAATCAATAAAATAAAAAAGAGTGCTTCCTTTTCATTGTACAGATTTGTGAGTTCCCCAAGACACTTTAAGATGGCCTTGCTCTTGTTACAAATATTACTTGGTGCATATACAACAGAAATTACCATTTACTACATCAAGGCCCTTAGGAAGGAGATGACACATGTGTAATTGTGATAAACTGCAGAAGAAAAGCGAAGTACAAGTGACAATGGACTTAAGCTCTCCGAGTTTAAAGAGGAATGTAATAAGTTAATTAATTTAAATGATTCCATTTAAGAAGAAATGAATTCATTACAAGCCATGAGAAAGGCTGTAAGAAGTTGACTCCTATAAGTAACCACAATTCGATTTGAGAAATAATAAAGGAAAACAAGTCATTATGAAGTTAATGGGATAAATGGTCCAGACTGTAGGCTGATACCAATCGTGCTTAGAGTGCTCAGGGCATATTACACAGTGATGGAACAACATGGCCCTAAAACTCAAAAGTTATATTGGTCAAAACAGTTTGGCTAGCTCATACCCCAACTCCCCAAGCCAACCCATCGAAGCAGGAAACACATCATGCTAAAGAAAGAGCCACAAGGACGAATTTAATGATGCTGCTGATAAAGGCAGAACTTCACCTTTAGTCCAAGTAGGTGGTTCTATTTTCCTGATTATTATCTGAGTGGAAGCTTAACTGTATTCATACACGATTAATGGATCCCAACAGATGGAGAAGAAAGCATTTTCCTTTGCATTATGTTTACCCATTGACAGCACCTATAATCAAGAATTGATTTTGACCAGATACACTGTGGTTATAAGATGTTAGGAGTATTATTGTTAAACCTACCATTATGTTTTAATGTCATGAATAGACATGGTTAATTAATTTAAAATAGCTGCTCTTGCTTTCTACTTAGAAAACCCTGGGTCTATTAGGATGAAACAAGCAACATTAGGTTTCATTGCTTGATAATTTAACATAAGCTGATGGAAATTACAAATATTTGTCTCAGACATGAGGTGGGCAATTTGGTGTCTCAATAGAAATAAAATAATGATGAACGAACCTTTCAACCAACATACAGGATAGTCTCTCTTTTAAACAACATGAAGAGACAATTTTTTTTATAAAAGGTTCTTTTTCTCTCCAAGAATATCTTCAAGGTGATATGTCAGGTAACTGAAAGGCACTTTAAATGAACAGGGGAGACATAAAATTTACTGTGACTATAAAGCATAGAACAAATTTTGCATAGGCCAAGATGTCTTTCACCACTTTTATAACTACTTAATTTTACCTCCTAGAACGCATTCAAAATCGATTCTACTAGGATCTTTCACACTAAATTTAAAGCTTCATTTAAAAGTAACTCAAAGGGTTATGTTTTGGTCATTCCGATCCATATTGTGACCTATATCATGACTTTTTTATATACATTTTATTTTTTATTTTTGGTTTTCTTTCTTTCTTTTTAAAAGAACTCTTCTATTAATGATTTTCAAATAGTCCTAAGTTCTATGATCTGCTTTAAAAATAATTTCTCATGTAATCATGCAGCCCAACTTAATCCCACTATTCAAATTTGGAAATTCTGTTTTTCCAGACTCATCCTAAAACTATAAATGGACAAACATACCACTTATCTACCCTAATCATCTATAAATCCATTATTCCAACTATCAGTTGGCTCTTGCATTCATTCTTACATTCATTTAAGAATCCTTGAAGTATTAGTGTGTGTGTTAGCACTGGCATGACACCTTATAATACACACTATTTAAGACTTACCAAATAAAGGAGCTGGTATTTAAAATTTGGTAAATATAATAATCCTACTGTGGCAAGAAGTTGTGGGAGAAATAGGTAGGCTGTTGGCACAGGATGCTGTATTGGCCAATTAGTGAATCATGATAATAACCAAGACAGATAGAAAATTCAGAATGGGAATAAATAGAAGTGAAAAAAAGCTATGTATGTAGAAAACGGATGTATATAGAGAAGATAAAATAAATAGAGAAAATCTTAGTGAACCTAACAGAGGACACCCCCATAACTAAATTAAAGTGATGGTTAAAAGAAATTATAGTTTAAGAAAGAAGAGCTTGACATGGTCAATTCTGGGGAATGAGTGAATGACAACACGTTAACTTGACTAAAGACGGATGGGACCTTTGGCTATGTCACTATCAGAGAGGCAAGATGGATTGAATTTCAAAAAACCGGAAGTTATCCTAGAATGTAGTCAACTATTTTAACTTCTTAAAAAAAGTAGTTTATGAAGTAATTTGCTCTTATATATGTGTCACTTGATGAATTTTTTGCTGTCAATAAATGATCTCTTGGAAGGAGCATGAGTCAATGTATGATTATAAAATTTACAACTCCCTTACCTCTCCACAAAATTTATTAAAAAGGAAACCTAATAATAAATACAGGTATTTCAAAGTACATTTCAAATATAAATATTTTAGCTTATGAAAGTTAATTTTCAAAGTACCAGTGTTTCCACTTTAATGTTTTCTTGTTTGCTTAATAATTTATTTTAAAACAAAATAATAGGCAAACTCATACAGAACTGAAGATTTTCAGAGAAAAGGAAAATCCCTCAGAAATGTCAAGTTTCCCAACTTCAATAGTGTTTATAGATAGTTTCAGGATTGTATCATAGGCTGTTTGCATAAAGATACTGTGTTTATATGTGAGCTGTCTTCCAAAGGCTCAGGTCCTTGAAGGTTTGTTCCTTGTGTTTGGCACTGTTTGAGGAGTTACAGAGCTGGCAGGAGTTGGTGCCTTCCTGGAAGAAGTAGCTACAAGGCCTGGCTTTAAGAGTGTGTATCTTGGTCTCCTGAGTAAATTGGGAGCATGAGCACTTGAGGGAGAGTTGAAGGGAAGGGGAGACGCAGGGAGGGGAGTAGGGAAAAATGTAGAGCTCAATAAAAATCAAAATAAAAAAAAAGAAAACCTGAAAAAAAAAGAGTGTGTATCTTGGATCCGTTTGCTGTTTGGTTTTCTTCTTGACTGCAGATGAAATGTTACTCAGTGGCCTCTCCTTGTGCTGCAACACTTACTGACCAATTCCCCTGAATGGTAAATCAGAATAAAACCATGCTTTCTGAAATTGCATATGTCTAGCATTCAGTCACAGCCATAAGAGAAGAAAATAGTACTGATATTAAGGATATAAAGGATGCATCATTTGAATGTTCAGTTACTTTTATCTTCTTGATGAACTAGAAAAATCCTACTTTAGGAAGAGTCTTCTCTAGTACAAGTAACAGTTCCCATCAGGACTGACCACGAGCAGAGGAACGAAAGGGCAGCCTTAAGAGGCGAATCAACCATGACATCACCAGGTGGCAGTTTGCAATCACATCTTCAATCCACTGGAGTCCACTGTACTTTGGACCTTTATGCTGCAGTTAACTAACTGAATCTACTTACAAGGTGTTCCATTGGAGACAAAAACCCTCCCAATACCCCTCCTTCCTTTTTTCACATCCTCATCTTTCTTGATCCTTGGTTGGCACAAAAACTAGGGTTGAACTAAAATAAATAGAATTCAAGTGAGCTAAAAGGGCAATTTAAAAATAATAGTTGACTTTTTCTGTGAGGATCAGACCTCTGGATCCTCGTGGCCCTTTGGACAGCAGATCTGTGTCAGGAGGTTGGTGTGGCCAGACAGTGCTGTGGACAACAGCAGGCTGTCCGCCAGCTCCTTGCTTCGTGTTTCTCTTACCCATCTCTGCCACCTAAATGCACTCTGTCCAAAACTGTAAAATCAGCAGATTTTTAACAGGAGTTTTGTGCAAATTCCTGTTTCTTTTCAGACTTAACTCAAAAGTGAGGACAGAGTAAAATCCTTTGCAATGTCCCTTTCATGCGCTGCTTCTCCTGCTCTGATGTCACCTCGTTGTCACGTTGATTCACGACAGTTTCATTTTCACTGCTCTTACACATTTCGTGTGGGAGAACGATGATAGCTGAAGTTGATAACACTTGTCACTCGGATCTTTTAATGCCTAACACCAGGATCTAATTAGATGGTTCAAATAATAACTAAATTCATTTGCCTCTTTGATTTGATAACCAATGATGAACATTTAAGTTATCTAAATATTGGTTGTGAAATTATTACAGTCTTTGGGCCGTGGAGAGTTGACAGTACCATTCAGTATTGGGTTCACCATTAATTCTTCTCTTCTTTGACAGGACAATAAACATCATGGGGTCTTAGATATAGTGCTTTTCACAGAAAATAAAACACACTTCTAATAGTGGAAAAAACCTTCAATACCTTCTGGTACCAAATATGTTGGTGTATACCTGTAGGCCTAGTACTTGAGAAACTTGCAGTAAGGAGCAGCGGTCCTTTGTTTGCCCCCCCGCCCCGCTAGCTTACACCCGAAATAACCACATAGAAACTGCATTCATTTAAACACTGCCTGGCCCATGAGCTCTAGCCTCTTATTGGCTAACTCTCACATCTTGATTTAACACAATTCTAATAATCTGTATATTACCACGAGGTCGTGGCTTACCGGGAAAGATTCAGCATGCCTGACCCGGCATCTCCATGGTGGCTCTCTCCCTGACTCTGCTTCCTTCCTCCCAGAATTTAGTTCTGTTTTCTCCTCCTACCTAAGTTCTGACCTATCAGGCCAAGCACTTTCTTTGTTGATTAGCCAATGAAAGCAACACATAAACAGAAGGACCTCCTACACCAGAAGCTGAAGCAAGAGAATTTCAAATTCAAGACTGATTTGGATTGCATGGAAAGACCTTGATTCTAAATATAAAACAGAGCAATAAACTGTATATTCATTACTTCCCTTCCCCTGTCAAAATTCTTTTTACCCATTAGGAAAGAAAAGTTGACCCATTAGAAAGAAAAATTTCAGGGTGTATGAGTGTCTCTGTATATGTGTAAGTATGTATGTATGTATGTATGTTTGTGAATATGTATATATGTGTCTTGTGTTTGTAATATGTGTTTTTATGTATATATGTATTATATGTATATGTTTTTGTGCCCATGTGTGTTTGCATATCTATCTATTATCTATAATCTAGCTATGTATTATCTATCTCTCTGTGTGTATTGTTGCCTGATTTTGGATACAGAACACATTGATGTCCATGTCACTTTTGTTTTGTTATGAACAGGGACATCTTTCTAATTAACAGTCTTTCTTATGGGACACAGACCAGAAAATACAGCAGTTGTTGGTTTCTTAATGATCCCTTCTCAAGATGATTTCAGTATTGTCCACTTTTGGGTAAACAAGTGATGCACTTGCCTGAGAAGAGCACCAATCTTGACTGACCTGGCCTCATATTTCTCCAGTACAATTCCATACTAGGAATAGTTCATAGAAAAACTCCAAGTCACCGCACAAGGTGTGTTATTTCCCTGCATGCCTCAGGTTAGCGAACCTACTTTGGCATCAGAAGTTTCTTGTGTGGTCTTTATCTGATGCATCCTACAACCAAGAATTGCTTTGAGCAAAATAAACCATTAGTTACCACCATAGCCTTCTCCAAAGCAAACAAACACACAAACTAAAAGGTACTGAATAGACTTTGTGCACCTTTTGCAGTGTTAGCAAGTGAGATTGGTCAGGGTCCTGGATAATAGGAGCAGGGACTTTGTTAGAGGCCATTTAAGTTTCAGTATTGTCAGCAAACTTCTTCAACAAAGCCATCTTATTTTTGTAATTGCTTTCAGTAAGATTTAAAGTAATATTTCAAAATATTACTCTAAGGATGCTTTTTTTACTCCACACATTTCTGTTTACCCATATATGTGAAAATAACATCAAAGTTATTTATATAATTCTGTATATATAGTACAGAATTCCTTACACAGTATGAGAAAGATTATCATGATTCTATTCTTGGTTGAAGCTCATTTTCTTGTGTCTGAGCATTGTTCTGTAGCATTATAACCAGGGGGTCTATAACTCAGGGCAAATAACTCCATGTTTCTGTGCTGAATAGGGGCAAGTGCATATCAAATCACAGTTTCCTACACAAGGCACTGTATCTGAGTATCAGCCAGGATTATCTACTACTTTAATAATGCTAGTGTACTTTTAAGAATTCTTAAGACCACAACTTTCACATTCTGTTTTTAATATTTTGCAGCAAAATATCTTTGATATAGTACATTCTTACTTTCTGGTAACTCTGGGTGCTGTTCACTGAACTTGGGCAATCTTTGCTGGCACACATATAGGAATATTGTAACCAAGGCAAGTTTTTGTCAAAAATACCAAAATATTAAGAAGCATAATCATCCCAATGAACCATGTGATTTATTTTATTTTGAATGGAATGTATGCTAGAGGAATAAAATACTTGGTGAAATTATTGTTAATTTTAATCGTGTATATTATATATCTTTGCCAATCTTAAACATCACTTTTACACCTCATGTTTTCTTTATTTTCATGCAATTTTATTTTCTCATATTCTTTATGAGGATTTAAAATTTTTCTTCTTTCACTCATTCAGAAGATATTCATGCATTAGTAAGGATTTGCTATCTTTTGCTTCAAGGGTATAAAGATGTGCATACATGGAGACCGTCTTCAGGAATTCATAGTCAGAAGAAATAAAGAGCACACATGTGCAGGTGGTAGAGAGATGGCTCAATGGTTCAGATCACTTTCTGCTCCTCCAGAGGACCAGAATTAAGCTTCCCACACCATGTCAGGTGACTCACATGTCTAGAAGTTAATCTCCAAGGGAACCCATGCCCTAGACTTATGTAATGACATGGACACACACATGCCCATACCCTAACAAAGACACACACAAAAAATAAAACAAATAAACCATTATTTTAAAGAGTTCAAGACCGGCCTAGTCTACGTGAGATCCTGTCTCAGAAACAAAACAAATCTATGACACACACTTTAGGAAAAAAATCAAAGAGGCAAATACCTCATTGTGACTTTTATATATGTAGTGCCAGGTCAGCAGGGGAAGCAGGAAGGATTTCACATGAGATGAGGCACTTGCTATTTGTGTTTGATTGCTGGCTTCCATATACTGTGCCTGTGATGGTGGCAGCCCCTCAACTGCTCTGCAGATGCATTCTTAGCCCCCAAGTTTGGGAAGGTTTGCTGGGCATTCCAATATCACTCTTCAGAAGGATGGCAAGGCTCCTTACTATTGATTCAGGAGTTGACATCATCAATCCCCAGGGCATAGTGAATGGAACACTCTCAGATTCCTTGTCCTTCCCTCTGAGCTCTCCTGTCTCTACTTATCAGAGCTCTCTTTCTGCTTTCAGTCCTTGTAGTAATCACTCCATGACTCTCCATTTCCCAAATGAGGACTGTTTTCTTCATGCAAGACAGTCTCAATTTCTTTCATAGGCCTTCGGATTATCTCTAACACTGAACTGTGTGTTCTTCTTAAATGCTCCTAAGAACATCTCCCCTCAAATGTGTTTCCCCACACTCCATCGTCATTTCCTGATTATTCATCAATCCTTTAGAGGCCGACGCGGCACATATAGGTACCAAGAAAGTGTTCAGTGAATGAATTCATGATAGAATGATGGTGGGAAAACAAGGGGAACTCACATGAAGAAATAACTAGTGCTGAATTATATATAAAGAAATCATTAGTGACTTTAATTAGAGTTCAAAATTTTGCATGAAATTCATGCCACATCATTCCCTAATGACTTCCATAATATATTTAGATTTTAGAAATGATTCTACAGAATGCATTTTTAACATGAAAGAGGTATTAATTACTCTGAAAGTGTTATGATATAAAATCCATGTTATTTTGCAAATTTATAACCAGAGAACTAAAATTAATTTTGTTGTTTAATATGTAGAAATAATTGTTCATATTCTATAACAGAGAAATATTAGCACTATAAGGAAATTAAAAGAAGTCAAACATAATCAAAATTACCCTCAAGCAGTTAACACTCTCTTAGTGCTTCTCTAGAATTGAGACATGACACATGAACCTAGAAAATCACACATGCTCTGAGCTTCACATCCCAACTTAACAGTTAACATGCAGTAATTATATTTGGCTTATTAATTTTCGCTCAAAATAGCACACCAAAGTAGTATAAAATATTCCAATTAGGTTTCCTCTAGATGAAAACACAAAGGCTATTTATGTGACTAACAGATACTTATAATTATTGATAAAACTGCAGTTGTCAAATATGTATTTTAAGTCAGTTTTGGCTTTACATATAAACATATTTACATTCATTTGGCTTCTGGAAAATGGTGTTGATTAAAATTAACATCAATGTTTCTAATTCATTAGAAAGTCTTATTTCCAGTGTTAATTAAGATGTGTCTCAGAATGATGTACATTATGCTCTTATCTGTCCATGGGATTCAGAACATTTTAATTAAATGTTTCATGTATGGAAACATTATAGTAAGGAAGACAAAGCTGTCGTAGCAAAGCCTTATTGAAATAATGAATACCATTTTGTTCATTCATAGAGATCTTTCTTCTTCCCCTGGAGATGCTACATCCCCCTGTCTAGGGCTACAGTTTTACAATCTACATTATCAAACCAGCACAAAAGAAACCCTGACATATTTACTGCAGTGGTTGTTTTTCTTGTAGCTTTGATGACATACCTGACAAAGGGTAATTTGAGTAAGGAAAAATTTATTTCAGTTCACTGTTTATCATGTCAGGGAAGTCCTGGTAGAAGAGGCACAAGGCAGCTGGTCACTTTGTAGCCACACTTGAGAAGTGAGAACAATGGATGCTGCTTCTC
This sequence comes from Ondatra zibethicus, assembly GCA_004026605.1. Taxonomy (NCBI): domain Eukaryota; kingdom Metazoa; phylum Chordata; class Mammalia; order Rodentia; family Cricetidae; genus Ondatra; species Ondatra zibethicus. Next base: position 23,607 of record PVIU01004833.1, on the reverse strand, counting down.
AGTTTGCTTTCTCTCTTTTATGGAACATCATCCCCTGATGGAGGAAGCTCTGTTAACCACCTTTAAGAAGTAGAGCCTAGTTAAGGCATGGCTACCTGGCCTCTCTACAGGTGATCCCTTTAGGACACAGAGGAACTCGGACTTCCCATTCTTGGGTTGTGAGTTTCCCCTTATAACAATTAAAAATATAATTGTTTATCTTTAAGCTGGCCTGGTTATTTCCCGAACTGAGCTAGTTTCTACAATCCCCGGACTGCATTCCAGTTTGTTAAGATGGGACTTCCCATTTTTGTTTGTTTGTTTGATTTTGTTTTTCGAGCTTTGGGACCTGCCATTTTAATTAACCTAATCTAAATGAGCCCTCGTGAGCAGGCTTCACAACTGTTCTACTAAGTTACTCACAGTCTTGTCAAGAAGCCAGTCAACATAATGCCTAGCAGCAATCAATGTTGTGATGAAAAATTAGATGTAGCGTTTCCCATAAAGATATTAATATCTATGATAGCTATTACAACTCATACACGAAGGTGTGCTTTTGAGTTAGTCATGAGAAGCAATGGTAATTTTTTATTTTGGGTGTAGGAATGAAACACAGATTTTATGTTTGGTAAATATATAGGATGTTGGAGAAGTACTTGGCTGTATCTTATAAAATAAATCAATACACTCCAAACAAAGATGTCTTGGAATTAGTAATAAAGGAAGAAACCTGAAAGTTATTTAAAGAACCAACTATATCTTGCACTTTAGACTTTAGTTCTGTTTGCTTTTTATTCATTTATTAATTAATCAATTGTCCTAACTAGATTTTTGTCAGTCTGTTCAATGGGCTCTGTGAACAACTCAATAGTAACCCTCAGTTGTCAGCCCTCAAAGAAACACTTCACATACCATTGACAGAGCTTGGTTCACAGGCAATTTAAACAAAAGACTCAGTGATTCCATGGCGAATTCCCTGGGTTCTGTTCCCTCACAAGAGAGTCAGTTTCCTTGTACTCTGCTCAGTGTCTCCAACCATGAATGAGTTATTTCATCTGATACTTATGTGATCATTTTCCTTTGGAATTTTGGAAGAAACTGTGAAACAAATTTTAATCTCACAATGGGATACATACTTCCAGACAGAAAACTTAAGTCTGATACCCCTGAAAACTAGCAGGAATCACATAGATTTTCAAATAATAAATATGTGTCTGTGTTCTGATTTTAATATTGATACATGTTGTATCAGACAAAGTACACAGGGAAACAGAAGTTATTTAAGATATAAATTAATACAGGATTTGGCATGTGGATATATAAGATTAATTAAACACTATTTAAATGGTACATTGCTCTTATGTATAGAACCTGGAAAAAATGGAAAAGAAGGAAAAGCAGATTCTAGGGAGTTGTCAGGAGGTGTAGATCTGAGAGTGTGGCTGTATTCAGATAGCCTTCTGAAGAGACACCATAATAAGTGTGCTCAGTTTGGCAAGGAAGTGAGTTCACTCTGGACAGGTGTCTTTCAGGAATATCATGGAAATACATCTCAAACACATGTGTATCTTCTCCTATTTTCTTGCCAGCCTCACAACTAAAGACTGTCTTCTTCAGGACTGGAGGGGCATCCTTAAGATGTAGTCAGAAATAAACAAAACCTGCCTCACTGGTGGGATGGTAAGAGTTTTGCACTCGGTAGCATTTCCATCAGGAAGAAGAGTTCAAGAAGTGACACTGTTACTTGGAGAAAGAGTCAGGTCTGGACTGAAGGCTAATCTACCTAGAATTAGGACATATTTTCCCTTCTCTTTTTTAATCTACACTTAGAGCATAAAATAATAAATTACCTTAAAATAATTTAGGCAATATGATTTTCAGATCTCAGAGTTTAATAGCTTAGTTGATGAGGTTAGGAGATGAAGTTTGCTTTGCATAGTTACAAATGAGTCAAGTAGAATGCACTGGTTAAGTGGGGGCAGTAAAATAAGTAAAAAAAAAAACAAAAGCAATAGGAATATTCTAATGTTTTAAAACCTGTGTCTTCAGAAAAACAGTTAAGTATGCCCACACATTCCATCATTAAAATTTAGTCTTCCATTCATGTACTAACCAAGCCTGGGCCTGCTTACCTTTGCAAATTAGAACAGGTAGGGTGTGCTCAAAAGGAATGGACTTGGCATACACTATATGCTTGTATGAGGATACCCCCACAATGTTATAAAATGGAGACATATTCAGTTCAAACTGAAGAAGGTAAAAGGCATCTGAATGCCTAGAAGAACTCAACCTGTCTTTCTGATAGGGCGAGTAACTAACAGCCGTCCTTCAGCTGTGCACAGGCTGATATTAAACCAGCCTCCTTCTCATACTGATGCTCTTATCTGCCCACTAATGCTACATGGTTGCTGAAGTCTTTTGCCTTAGGCAAAAAACATATGCTACATTTGAAATACTACTTTCAGTGAAAAGGTATAAATTCCCAGTACACAATCAGAGGAGCAAAATTGGTATCTGTTCTGTGTCCAGGCCACAGAACTTAAGGATGTGAATTAGCAAAGTAGAGGTGTGTGTAGAAGTGGATATTTTTCAGAAAAAAAAATTAGTGGTGAACACAATAGATCTTATCTGATATAGAGAATAAAGGATGTAAAGGATCACAGAAAATCTTTCTAGTCTCTGGCTTTGGACAAACTGGACGAGTCATCTATCAACTTAAAAATAAGGGAAAATAAAAGAAAAGCATACTGAAGGAAAAGTGAATAAGTTTTGCTTTCAACTCATCTGTTTGTTCCCAGCACGTCACTGGCACTTCTCATATTGTTTGTGCCTTCTCCCTTGCATATATGGATTTCCTTTACAGTTGAGTAAACCCATTGTTCCCTCCAGAATAAAGCTAAAACCACTAAGCAGTGCCGCTTATATATTCTTGTACATTGTGGAAAGTCTGGCTCCTTCCCCAGCTGCTTCTCTCATTCTGAACTCAAGAGGTAGTTTCTGGGACTAGCGGGAAGGTTTTGGTGTACTAAAAGAATGGTGGTATTCGAAGCATTTTTCTTTTGTAAATGCCCTGGTTAGAATGAATTTAATCCTACTTCCCATATAACTTTGATCCTGTATGGTAATCTACCCTAACTTTAACTTGCAGAATGATATGCACAAGGGGCAAAAACTCCTAGAAAGGTTACTTTCTACCACTTATCCCCATGCCTCCCTCTGTTATCATGTTATATTATAACATTTACTTACTACATCTTTCGTTTTAGACTTTGAGCACCTAAAAGCTAGGAAGGTCACGTGTATATTTAAAAAATATGTTAGAAACAGCCAAAAATTTAGCTTATCCATAGCTTAACCTGCTAAGTATATGCACATAAATGTTTTTTTTTTTTCTCTTTTGGCTCTTTACTCTTTGAGAGATCTGCCACCCAGCTCTCAAGTAAATCTCACAGAGGCTTATCCTTATTTATAAATGCCTGGCCTTAGGTTGCCTTGTTTCTAGCCAGTTTTACTTAACTTAAATTATCCCATCTACCTTTTGCCTCTGGGCTTTTATCTTTCTCTATTTTTGTATACCTTTCTTTACTTCTTTCTACATGGTTTGCTGTGTAATTTGGTGACTGTGTGGCTGGACCCTGGAGTTTTCCTCTCTTCTTTCTCTTGCCCCTCAATTTTATTCCTCCCAGATTTCTCTTCATATTTATTCTCTCTGCCTGCCAGTCCTGCCTATCCTTTCTCCTGACTTTCTATTGGCTGTGGAGCTACTTATTAGACCAATCAGGTGTTTTAGGCAGGCACAGTAACATAGCTTCAGAGAGTTAAAGAAATGTAACATAAAAGCATGCAACACATCTTTGTATCAATAAACAAATGTCCCAACAGCATAAATAGATGTAACACATCTTAAAATAATATTCTACAAAACATAGTAGTGTATATATAATGAGATATTTTGAATCAAAAATAAAAATTTAAAAAGAGGCCAAAAAGGCCACACAAAAATGTTCAGTAAACAAAGGAAGCGATGGTAAGATTAACCAGTTTTCAACAGCTGAGTTATCATAGCTAAGACAGCCTTAAAATTACTAGCAAGTACACCAAACTCTAAATGCATGCTGTCTTTCCTCAAGAACGTTCTTTACCAAATTAAAATGAGAAATTTTAGGGCTTCAAAAGTAGTAAATTGTAGAGTTTGTTATAGCTAAAGAATAAAAAATAAATTGTTTTAATAATTTAAATTAAAATAAATAATAAAATATATAGGGATTGTAAACATGGAGATTGTTCAGTAACAGAGCCATAAGATAAAACAGAAGGCTTAAGAACTGAATTTTAACAACCAACAGAACTGGAGGGGCAGAGCAGCTGAGTTTGAAAGTAGATTAAAAGGATTTCGAAAGATATGAAAACTAAGCAAGAGAAATTTAACAAATATATAGTAGCTATTCCCACAGAAAAGAGTCAAGAATAGAGAACAAATTATTTAAAGTCAAACTTTCCATAAAGCCTTTGAGAAAATATTTACCAGTAGAAATTGAACAGGGACACTACACACCTGATAATGTGAGCTCAGAGCTACCGACATAGGAGGGGAAGAACTGAACAGAAAAGCCAGGGCAAACCGCTGGGCACTGGAAGTGAAAAGAATGGAAGAGAGTAAGATTACCATCAAAACATTCTTGCAAAACAAAATGAAGAGATGCAAGTAAAGAAAATGGGAGCCAACATGCTTATATTCGTCAAAATTAGGTTTTGATTATAAAGGGCCAAGAGGCCTTTGAATTATGGAAGGTCTTGTGAGGTTTTCTGTCATGAGACCTTCTTCAGGAATAAAGTAGTGACTGATTGAGACCACAACTAGTGCTTAAGAAATATATGTTCAGCTGCGAACAAATTAGAGTTAGGTGATAGGTTTTATGTGAACTGAAAATATCTATATCTGTCTCTCTGAATCGATTAAGGATATATAAACATCAGTTGAGGAGAAAATATAAGCTATCAATGCAAAACAGCTTGATTGATGTTAGTAATATTAATAGGCAGGCATGCTTTTTATAGTGACATACTTAATCTGATAATTCATATATATATAGTTCAATAAAACAAATAGTAAATATATATTTATTTATATTATCACTCTGTCTTTAATTTCCATCTCAAAAGCTGGGCGGTGGTGATACATGCACACCTTTAATCCCAGTACTCAAGAGATAGAGGCAGGCAGATCTCTGTGAGTTTGAGGCTAACCTGGTCTACAAGAGCCAGGTCCAGGACAGACCCCAAAGCTACAGAGAAACCATGTCTTGAAAAATCAAAAAAAAAATCCATCTCAGGTACACAGCTAGTGGCCATGAAATACCACTTTCAATAAATGAATGAAAACTTACATAAAAATGTCTGATTGTAAGTCTGTAACAGCAATACCCAATCTGCATTTGATGTGCCTTGCAAAACAGTAAAACCATAAGCAAATCTTCATGAATAATACAAAAAAATTTAAAAAATACAAAATAAGCTCCAAATGGAAAACATTTTTGGAAAGTATGAGATGACCTGAACTTTGGAAGGTGAAAAGTTACATCTTTCAAATTATAATTCCAATACATATATTGGATATATATATATGTATATATTTCATAATTCATACATATATGTTGCCTTCAGAAAAAGGCAGGGAGCAAACCCAGCTAATCATAAAAACAGATTTGAGGTAAAGGCAAATTCAAGAATCTATGCTGCCTCTCCAAGGAGATAGGTAGATTGCTGTAGCAGTCTGCTTGTAACAAAACACCAGGGGCTGAATGAAGCCTAAAGCAAATAGATTTATTAATCACACAGCTTAAGGCTAGTAAGACATTTTTCCAACATCAGGGGCTTCAAGGCAATAGGAAGCACAATAATATGTGTGTGTGTGTGTGTGTGTGTGTGTGTGTGTGTGTGAGAGAGAGAGAGAGAGAGAGAGAGAGAGAGAGAGATGGAGCATCATGTGACAGGTAGGAAGGCTGAGTGGGCAAGGTAGAGGCTTTTACAACAAAGTAGTCTTTGAGAACTAATTTGGGAGTCTTACAAGTACTACTTTAATATTACTCATCCGATGACCTGAAGACTTCCAATTAGATCCCAAAATTTTGATAAAGATTTATGTATGTATGTATGTATTATGTATGTATGTACATTTATGTTTTAAACATGTATGTGTAGCTTCATGGATTCAGGTGTATTCCATGTGAATATACGTGCCTGTGGGGTCCATGTGAATACTCATGCCTGTGGGGGCCAGAGTGTTTCACATCCCCTGGGATATTACTTATAAGTCATTGTGAGCTTCAATGTGTAGGGAAAAAGACTGAAAAGGGAGGCATGTTTACAAAGGATCATAATTGGTCCCTATGATTATTTCAGGGACCAGGAGGAAAGGTAGATGCAAAGTCATATATATTCCCATCTCTGTGTAATTGATGCAAGTTGAGTGTAATCAAATTCTCCTTTCTTTTTAATCAATTGATTGAAGCACAAAAAACTTTTACACATTTTATCTAATATTTTCTTCCAGAGGGTGAATGTTAAGCTGTCTATAGATCCAGTCAGTTTATCTTCAAAATGATGTAGCTTCGACAGCTGCTGTGTTATGGCCATCTAGGCACAATTTATCTATGTACAAAGCAGGAGGTAAATGTTCTATTAAATACATACTGCATCTTTTTGTACATATTTATTTATGCTCCTAACCAGTTTGTTGCACAGGTGCCAAAGACCTGCACATCTACACAAAATCATACGGAAATGTGTAAGGCTCCCTCTTTGTTTCCAGCATTAAATCAAGCCATCACTGCTTTTGTTACAACCCAGTGTACAATTTCTGCACATTTTTAGCCTTACAATGTTCCTTCGATTGTTTCTTTGTGAATGTACCTGTTGCTCCTGCCAGGTGGCTTTTCTTCCCTATTGTCACATGTTGCAACAAAATCATTAATTTACCCATTCAAAGCTATTCACTCATAAATATTGCGGTCAAATAATTATTTTTCTCCAGAGTGACCTTTTCCCGATTGCTTCACAGACTCACTCTTTTCTCTAAGTATACATAAAACTTTGATTATTTCTGCTGGTATTGAAGGTGATACTCAGTGTCCCTCAAAAACCGCAGTTAATAAACATACTATTTCTATTGTGATGCAAGAAGTCATAATTCAAGAAGAAAGTCTGCTTGCAGTAGAAGAACCAAGAACTTCATATCCTGAGACAAAATAGGCATGGCCCTCTTTTGGTGTTTGGCAGTAAACACAAGTCCCCAAAGCAAGCTAATACTGAAACTAGCATTTGTATGAAATGATCCATCATCATTGCTAGCTCAGTTGTGATGTATCCTAAAGGCCTTCTTCACACTGCTTTCTTGGAAAGAACACGTGTAATCACTGAGAGAATTTTCAAATTACTTTTACTTTGTTATATTACCAGGTAATGATTCTTGATATTGGAAGGCCTGTAATAGGTTGACTGCATTTGCTCTTCAAGTGTGATCTTAGATTGTGAGCAGCGGTATCACCTGGGGCTCTCCCCAGGCCTTCTGACTGTGCTTTCCTCTTTAGCAGAATGGTCAAAACATTTGTATAATAAATTTGTGATGCTTTGGGATCAGATTGTATTCTCTTTAATTTTATAATTAATTCCACTTAGTGAGCATTTAATTATTTGGTAAATTCTCTGGATCACCCACTCCAGATATTTACATGGAAAGAAATCAATAAGGAACCAATTGCATATCTAACTTGACTTTAACATTATTTGCTTTATCAAGTTCTCTAAGAGGAGAAAATGTTGGAATTTTCTACCATGTTCATTTCAAATAAAATGATAATAGAATATAGGTTTCTTTGTTTCCTTCATTTTATTTATTCATTTTTGGTAACTAGAGGACCTCAATTAAGTCAAGATAGAATTTATCTGGTGATATTTTCTTGAGTTTTAATTTTTACATCTTTTATTGCTTTTACAAATATGTTCAGCACTAGGTTATTCTGAAAAAGCATGAATACTTTATTTCCTATTCTCTGATGTGGTATAGGCTAGTAATAGAATATTGTTGAACTAGCTCCTCTGGGAAGGATGCTAACAGGCTCCCTTAAGTAATAATTAATGTCTTTATTCATCTAAAAATGTATCATTCAAAGCCAATGTAATGAAAATCATCACTTAGGCATTCAAGGGCAGATCCTGTGTTTCAATTCTGTTATTTAAATCCATAAATACAATATATAGTGTTCGAAGAGGATGAAACATAGTTTTATGTTACTCATCATGTACCATATTCCATTGCATACAATCTTGGGAACACCATAACTAGTAGCCAAGATGAGTCTCAGTTATTTATAAACCAAAATGGAATACTATAATCAGACAAATATTCATAGTGATTAAATATTAATTTAAACATATTTATAGTAGATATATATCTCATGTATCCTCATAATTTTTATAAGTGAAACCTGAATTAGCTGGTAATTTTAAATAAACTTTGAAAAAGAGAATTTCTTCATAAAAATTCAAAATTTTTATAATGCAAGGCTTCTTCTCACCCCAAATTAGCACTTGTAATAGGTAAGTGCATGTATGTAGTCATTATTCAAGGTTACATTTACTCTATCTCAAAAATCAATCCAATAACCTCAATAAGAGGTTTATTTCTGTTTAAATGAATTAAATACATGACAAGCAATTCAATTATTCACACTATACTTTTCTTATGTTTTCATAAAGCTACTACTGTGCTATTTTTAACTCTACAAGGCAGAATCCATGCATTCAATCTGAACAAATTTGGCAATACTTTAATTTTAGGAACAATATAGATGTTCTAACATATTTGGAACCAATTTAATGGTGTTCAGCTCTTATATGCTGTACTATCTAAAATGACCTCGTTTGGAAAGGAGAAAATTAGCTCTCTAATGGAAAATGACTCTTGATCTTTGTTCAAAGCTTGAGAAATAACAGACAATGGAAATTTACATGACATTATCTTTATGATAACATTAATTCATAGCTCTCAGAGCTCTGGAAAGAAATCTCAAGCAATATTATTTGAGCTCTCCCTAATGTCCACTGCTAGATGAGATCCTGAAGCAATGATGATTTATGTGAAAAAAGATATGAGGAAGCCAAATTTTTTTCCTCACTCCACAATCCTTTATCACTAAGTAAATTAGTATCTTTTCTTAACTAAGGAACAAAGGACTATGTCTTATTTCACTGTGTATGTGGAATGTGACAGTCTCTTCCAAGGTCTTCTTAGCTCCATCAGATAGAATCATTTGTTAGAAGCTAATATAAGGACTCTAAGTGAGGTATCAATGACACAGTAAACAATAACTCTATCTATCTAGGAAACAGATTGATTTTATAAAAAAGCCTTGGATGGCTAAACAGAATACTCAGGAAGGCCCAAGGACTGAAAGGGTACCTTGGTCCTGTAAATGTTCCAGTCAGCATGAACTCCTACTATGACAGGTAGCCAATGACTCCTATACAGCTACTCAGAAACACAATTGGCACACACAGTGAACAGGGCCTGCTGTCATCTACATGCTTTTCAGTGAAAATGAAACTAATAATATTGCTTAAGAAAAATTAGTAAATATTACATTTTAGTGATGCAGAAACTTGAAGATGTAAATCACAGTGTATTCTAATGTCTATCATCTAAATGAACTTGAGATCAAAATCATTTCATCTGATTTTATTACTGTGAGCCACCTTATCAAAATGAAGCTGCTCACTATTGACAAATCTATAGCATATAAGAACTACAAAGAGGTTTCAAAATTACTCAACCCCTAGTTTTCCTATAACCTGTTGTCGCACTGATTTACAGTATCAGCACTGGATATATAAAAGACCAGTCCAGCTGTTGATGAAACATTGATTTTATTGATATTAAGTTTGTCAAACATGCAAAGAAAGGAAGAATTGGATTGTGTCCATCAGCATTTATGTCCTGCTTGAGTTCTCCTTGTGAAAGAACCTCAGGTGTAGGTGGTTAGAGTCAGGCAAAATGAAGATTTAAAGATGCTATTCCTACAATCTAAGGTTCTCAATGAATAATCAAATATATGTAAACATTCAAATGTAGAAAATTTTCCTTTGATGTGAGATATTTTAACACCAATCTTCTAAGACAATAAATTATTTTAAATCCTAGTACTGGAAACTATGCAGCATAGATGACGTCTAACTATAAGTAACACTTCAGTTTCCATTTAATAAGAATCCACAGGCAGGATTACAAAAAGAAATACTTTTACAATATAACACAGCTGGGCTTCAGAGACAGGTAGGCAGGAAAGAACGTGGACACATCTTCCTCTTGCCCAGAGGAAGCTTTTGGTTTCCAGCACCATTTCAGATGACTCACAACTGCCTGTAACTCAGCTCTAGTGGACCTTATCTGATCCCCACAGTTATGTGTTCTCACATGTCACACACATGCACTCTCTTACACACACTTACACAATACACACACTAACATACACACATTCACTAACACGCAAGCTCACACATATGTACACATACATACATATAAACACACAAACACAGCTGTATGTATACACACATACACAGTTACACACATTCACACACTCATACACACATGCACACTCATATACACACATACATACACACACACATAAACACAAACACAAATTATACATTTAAAAAATAAAATTAAATATACTAAATTACTTAGTATTATTGGTGGTTAAATAAAAATGATGCCTAAATGATAAATAAATATTTTGGTGCTAAAAATTTACATTTTGAATCACATAGTTCTCTGCATTGTCTGAAGTAAACATATATAGAAATAGAAAACAGTACCATTGGAAAAATATTTATCAACAAATTTGCATAAATGGAACATTCATTGAATTTACATAGCACAGAGTAGGAATATGCTCTTGTTGCACAAATAATAAAAACCCAGAGACATCAAGGGGTTCAACTTGAAAACCAAAAAGCAAAGTAGTCAAACCACTAGAGAAGTCTTACTTCTACCAAGTCTGGGCGACCACAAAACTAAGCTGACTAAGCCTCTCTGTCGTCCCATTTGATAGTCCCTCTAGTGCTGGGATTAAAGGTATGTGACTCCTTAAGACTGGGATTAAAGGTGTGAGCCACCACCACCTAGATGTGTTCCTGCAATGAGCTTGTGTAGCCCAGGGTGGCCTTGAAATCACAGATCCATCTGACTCTGTGTCCTAAATCCTGGGATTAAAGTGTTTGTCACCATTGCCTGATCCCTAGTGGCTTTAGCTTTGCCTCTGGTCTTCAGGCAAGATGTATTTATCAAAATACAAATAATATACCACCACATGCATGTTCTCTCTCAGAATCTCTCTCTTTCTCTTTCTCTCTATATATGTACATACATAATACTATATATATAATTATTTTAATTGAAACTTTTGAGATTGCAAATAACTGTAACAATTCCAGCTAATAAAGAGTAAACATGGAGTATAAAGAAGAAATCACAATGAGTCCAAAGCTCTAAATACAAGAAACAGCCATTGAACATTTTAGAAGATGATATTTTCCAGCTCTTGAGACAACCACAACTGCTTTTAACTTTTGACCAATGAACTAGCTCAAAGTTACAAAAATCAAAGTTGCAGTACTTTGAAAATCTAGGAGTGTAGCCACACTTTGCTGATTTTCTCAATCTTCTTCATTTCAGAAGTCTATCCACGGTAATTTCCTACCCACTTATTAAAAATTGAAAGACAATAGCTATAAACACTTAGAAATAACAGGCAGTGCTCTTGGAGTGAACAGACGAGGATGTTTTCAATGTTTGCCTGGAGTTTCTGACAATCATCTGTATCTGAATCTCCCCAATTTTTATTGGGACTTGCTTACAACAACCTGACTATTTGCGCAGTCATTGAAACATAGGTTTTGAAGAAACCAATGCGCTCCTGCCGCCTCGTCACCTAAGCTGATGAGAAGACAGCATCTTTCACTGGATCGATTGCTCTCAGGAAACAAACCCAATTTTAATTATCCCAGGTTCTTGAGATATAAATTAGTCTAGAATGTGAAAAATGCCATGAAAATTAAAATTTTGCTGGTATATGCAGAAATATGCAGACACACATATATATGGAAGCAATTTCAATCTTATTCATATCATTTGATAATTTTATTTTTGTTTTTGTTCCATTATTCCTATATGGTACATATTTTGATGTCTTAGAATCCTGCTAAGATTAAGATAACTAATAAGAGGGCATATATTATATATTATACATACATATGTATACATATTATATATTTCTATATAAGTAATATATACATATATGTATACAATGCATTAGTATATATAAACACTGTATTAGAAAATAAGTGATTTTGAATTGACTATCACTCTGTCATAACTCCTAAATACAGAAGAGACTATTTTAAGACTTAACAAAAGTTCTTTTACTATTGAAAATCTTTTTCATTTTATATTTTAGTGCATAGATCTAAAGAAAATCAATGAAAGAAGGACTATTCATACCAACTAGAGTAACCCATATCTCGAATTCTCCCAATAGGAATAGAAAGTACTCCACCCATATCCTTTGTTCCCTTCATGCTTACTCACAGTAACTCCTAACTATTTACCATCCATATGAAAACCAATTACTATGTGTAACAAGCAAACCCATTTCATTGTACAAATTCTTTTATATTTTGCAACACTATTGGTTTTTAGATTTTTAAAATCAATATGCTTTGCTAATAAAACAAGCTTTTTAAGGGAATGAGAAGTTGACATTTCTATCTTATTAGTGAGTACTTTTTCTCCCAACAGAGGATAAGTGTGTAAAGCACTCTTGTATGCAGTACAGAATATCAGGCCAGTCTGCATCTGGGAACGCAAGAACCAGAAAGATTCAGTTTAAGCTTTGGTAGAATCAGAGCTGACTAACTGAAATTCATCTGCTTGGGTAATATTAGCTTTGCCTTGTTTTCTCATTTGATCACTTTTATTGTCCTGCCCCGTGAACAAATAAACATGCATAACACTGGAAGGAATAGATCCCATTGTCCTCATCTTGTATATGGAGATCACATTGGAACACCATTTGATAGTTCTTTTTCTTTCAATTTTTTCCATTTCAAAGCTTTAAAATTGAACATTGCATCTTCTCTGTTTATAGGTACACATGCATGTACATTTGTGTGTGTGTGTGTGTGTGTGTGTGTGTGTGTGTTTGCAGTCAAAGGAAGATACCAGATATCAATTGCTCTCCACTTTACTCTTTGGACAGGGTCTCTGCCCAGTGAGTTCCAGGAATCCCTGAACTCCATCTTCCCTGGGCTAGGGTGACAGACACAAACCACTGCGCCTGGGCTTTTAGGCATCTACTATGGGTCCCAAATTAAGTGAATTCTCATGTTTATATGGTAGGCACTTTACAGATTGAGTCATCTCCCCAGCCCTGGAAGTTATATCTTTCATTGTAAATGAATATTCAAACATTTGGAATATTTATAATTTATAATCAATCTAAACAAAAAGAAAGTCAATATTAGGGTGATATTTCAAAAGTAAAGACAGGATTGAGGAAGAGTATGGGGAGAAGGTTGAACATAATCAAAATGTGTTGTATGAAACTCTCAAATAACTAAGAAAACTGCATATTCAGATGAGACAAATCTAATTACATGATAGCAAAAGTTAATAGAGTAAAACCATGTAGACGGTGACATGATAATACAGTGAAATTGCACATTTGGCTGTTTAGTGGTACTTATTCACCTGGTTCAGATTACTTACCAATACATACTGAACAACATGTCCTAAAGATTGTTTTCCTTTAAAATTGAATACTTCTCAAAACTGCCCATTGCTCATAAATTCTTCATAGAAAAGTGTCATTTCCACATAAAGTTACTAGCACAACATGAGCAATAACCCCCCAACCTGCATGTCCTACATGGTTAAAACCAGGCTCATTTCCTTTGCCAGTTACTCCAGTCTATTTCTGAGTTCACGGCCGTCCCTACCTGATATTTCAAAACCAACCATTTGAAAGTAATGCTAGGTCCATGCACTCACAGTTTGTGATCTTCAGGGTCCTCTTGACTTCTCCACTCCCTGATCCACCACAGCCGTCTTCATCATCACAGTCCCCACTAGACTGTTCCAGCATGCCGCCACCACTGCCTGGCTGAAGCAGCTCCCTCGTGCTGGGTTTGGGTGATCTACCCTGTAACAGCTGAATATAGACAGCAACAGTATATGTAAAAACTACAGATGCACATTTCCTTTTGAGAAACTAGGATGATTCTCTTACATGATTTCACTAGCTCTGTGTAGATCCCTTTCCTAATCAAACCTTCATCATTTAACACATTTAAAATAATAATTGGAACATTGAAAAATGATGGGCAAAATCTGGTATCTGCAAAGAGCAACAGTACACCTACTAACTCTAATGTGAAGCTTTGGAGAATGCTTTGAACAACAAAGTCAGGCCTTGTGCTTTTAAGTGGTTTGACCCAATGACCCTGTATTTCTGAATAAGCAGAGTCTAACCACAGTTAATTGCACTGTTATACAATACAACCCTCATTGTGAAGCCTTGGCTGAGAATCTTGTACCAGTTTTCAAACTGACACTCCACACTTTCTCCAGATTTGGAGTGCTGGCACTTCAGAAAAGAATTCATCAGCAAGTCTAGTGTTCTGGACAGACACATACGTGTCAAGTCATCTAACATTCCCATGTAGAGAGCATAGGGCAGATTTGAAGTCCAATTTACATTTCTGCAAATTGTTGACTCTTTGACCTCCACAGTTCTTAATTCTCAAGAACTTCATTAGCTCTTAAGAGTAAAATAAATGACACAGGCATTTCTCTTAGACTAGACACAATTAATATTTTTAATAATACTGGAAATTTTGGGGCTTCTTTGCAATAAGGTGATGTTATAAATAGCAGAATATTTCACTTAAAGGTAAGTCTTATAAAAGTAATCTTAGATATGGCATTTACTTCTCTAAGGCAATTTGGGGGCACATATGACTAAACATAAGAGAGCAGGGCATTGATGTAAGGGGGTGTCCCTCTGCTGTCCACTTAATAGGCACAAAAATTAGGTTTCTTTGCAAAAGACTGACGAGAGGAATTCAGTGGCATTAATGTGCAGATAATAGTCAGACATTCATCTGAATGACAACATCTCATACTTAAGAGTCCAGAGGAAAATAACTTCAGAACATTGATGACAAACATGATAACTCTAAGGATACTTAGATAAAACAACTGAACTTTGAGGTTAAGAAAGTTCACAATTAAAAATATCACGTCATAAATGGAGAAACCTCTCAACTTTTTTAAAATTTCTATTTTTCTAGCCAAAAATCATACAAACAATGATAATTATTTAGAATTTGCCTTGCTTGTCAGCATTTCTCAAAGATTATGCCCCTAGGGTTAATTTTAAAGGAATGATTTCAAAGTCAAATAAATAGAAACTTCTTTAATGTGGTTAGCATGTTGGTATCTGTGCAGTTACTGGAGATGGGGGTGGGGCAGGGATTATTGCAATGGAGAAATACTTGTACACAACTTTAAAAACTTAAACCTGAAGAGATAGAGTCAGGAGAAATGGTTCTATTTTATAGTGTTTATTGCTGTAGGAATTCCTACAGCCAGTAGACTTTAAGTTACCCTCCCACTTTGGCATTGCCTCTTATACTGTAAATTCCAAAGTAAAGCACATTCCCTCTCTCTTCCGGCTATGGGATTTGGTTGATGTTCCCTGTTCGAGCAGAGGACTGTGATCTGTGAGTCTACCCCTAAATAAATAACTCCCTCTTTTTTTTTACTCAATTCTGAGATAGGGTGGGATTTCTTTTTAGCATCCATCTTCACTTTATCATTTGTTATTCAAGAATTCTACTGATCATGTAGCCAGCATTATAAAGGCTTAGACTATGAAGTTCAACATATTAAGAAATGAATCTTGACTCTCACATACATTCACTATGAAACATGGCTAAAGTTAAATTCCTATTCTAACTAATTCAGCTCTCTCACATCTAAAATAATCACAACAATATCTGTGTGCTGTTGTCATATTGATAAAAAATCCAGAAAAACATAGTAATTTGAAATAAATGTGCCAAAACTTTAAATACTAACACAGTTAATTACTATTATCTACTTTATTATATTAAACATATTCTATTAAAATGTTATTTAAACATCTAGTGTTAGCTTGAAGAATTATCTGATAGGTAATCTAATTATGAGTAAGCCTTGAGTAACAACTATAGCAAAAGCCACACTCTGTGGTTTCTTGCCTAATTCTTTGATGCTTACAGTCTTTACCAACATTTTCTCATATCAACTTTATTTTCTAAGGATTCTTCTGGTATTTTACTGGGATCCAGGCCAGAACACAAACAAAATCTCATGAAAAACAATACATAAATCACCATGATCCAAGCCCAAAAGTTTGATCTCAAAATTAAAACAGAATGATAGTCACTATAAAACAGCACTATTTTAAGAAACTTTTTCATTTAAAGTGACTAAACACGTGGTCAGTGAATGATTCATTTATTTATAGTTGTCAACACTCTAGATGAAGTGGGAACAGGGAAAATGGAGCCAATAAACGAGGCAAACTAAAGTCTCAAGAGATAGCCAACTTTATTCAGAGCAATTTATACTCTGAGGGTTTAGAGAAATCAATCATGTGCGTAAAGTTCTCATGAATTCAAGCTGTATGCAATCACAAGGTCAAGCCTCATGTGATGCTGACTGAAGTTTCTGTCCCACCCAGTCCCTCAGCTGTTCAGTCCCATAGAAATACACAGAGGTCTACATTAATTATAAACTGATTGGCCTATTAGCTCAGGCTTCTTATTAACTCTTTCTTACATCTTATATTAGCCCATTATTCTTGTCTGTGTTAGCCACGTGGTTTGGTACCTTTTGCGGCAAGACAGTCATATCTTGCTTGCTCTGTGTCTGGCTTCCTCTCTGTCTGGGTGACAACTACAGACTGAAACTTCCCTCTTCCCAAAATTCTCATTGCCCTGCCTCTACTTCTTGCGTGGTCGCCCTGCCTATACTTCCTGCCTGGCTACTGGCAAATCAGAGTTTGTTTAAAATACAAGTGACAGGGTACAGACCATTGTCCCACAACAATGAGACAACAAAAGTTTTCCAGAGAGGCATATAAACATTTAATTGAATAACAGCAGCAATCAATAATGAGTAATATGAAATAAGCTCACCCATATCCACTACTCCTGAGAGAAACAAGAAAATACATCCCAAGGACAATTCCATGTTTTAAAGAAATTGAGATCACAAAATTTGTGTTGCTTTCTTGGAGTGTTCTCACAAGCACTCAGATGATCATGTTCCTCTCACATGACTCTGATACTTGTTTGAGATCAAGGATAGTGAATGTTCAAAATAGTATGGGACATTTATAAAATCACCTGCAATGTTTTCTATATTTGATTTTATTTTAGCATCTAGGAAATATCTAAGACAACGAACTCAGAATTGTAAGGAACAGTATAATCTGTGCTGAGCAGAATTGGAAAACAGATCCCAGGACTTTGCACTTTAGTCTCAACTGGAAAGTGTACACATTTTCAGGATGTATGCAAGTGTACTAACTCATTTATTAGTTAATTTGGGGTTTATGGAAAGCTGGATTTTCTGGGTGAGACTAATAGAATCAAATCAGTGTTTTAAAAGACAGATGGTTTTTTGGCCATTACCAGAGACAAAAACTAGAATCATAGGTTGGGAAGTATGATACAGGGAACCACGGTATATGAAAGTAAAAGATCTAGTTTTAATCAAGGCCATTAAGGGTCACATTAAGGGACAGGAAGTGACTTTGTGAGGCATCTAGAAACTAAGAATGGAGTGGTTTCTAGTAGGAACTTGGGCCACTGGTCTTATGATCCTCCCTGTACAGTCTAGATTCTCAGAAATGGATCATTCCTCAAAATCTCTAAACTGAGTCAAATGTGTCCAGCCTTTTGATTTCAGCCGTGTGACAGCATGAGCTCAGGTCTGATGCTGGAGTACTGCTAACTGTATGGTCATTTGTTGTGTACCAAGAGAAATTTAATGCATTCACATATTTAATGCACACTCACACTTGGACAACACTAACTTTATGGAAATTCTTTTTAAAAACATATTTTTGAACTCTCTAACACATTCTTTAGAAAAAGATCCACCTACTGGAAAGATGGTGCTCTTAGAAATAATCTCTCACATTTCAACCATGTATAGGTTTTGACTTTCTCTGTTTCTTTGTAGTCTTCCTATTTTCCATGTCTTCATGTAGAAGACAAAACTGCTGTTTCTATGGTGGTGATCCAAATAAACCCAGGATCCCACTGGATGGACAATCCCAGATTTTCAAACTCTTCTCCTTATAGGATTGGTGTATCCCTTTTCTACATGTGGAGGATCTATCTTATCTAATTCATTTTCTTATTTTTACTACTGCATGCCAATGCATAACCACTTCTATTCATGTGATAGAATGTGATTATCAACCTGACTGGATTGAGAAAAGCATAAGACATTAGTAAGGCCCACGGCACTCTGACCTAACTAGTGTTTTAACCCACTGATAGGTTCAGAATCTGAAGACACTAATACAAGGGCTAGAACTGTTAGATGGTGGGCCCCAATTGGAAGAAGGGGGTTGTTTTGACCTGATAGGTTCAGAATCTGAAGAGACTATTCCAAAAACTAGAAGTATTAGATGGCAGGACCCAAGTGGAAGAAGGAGGTCACTGAGAATGTGACTTTGGTAGCTTTATTTTGTCCTAGATCCTTTTTGTTGACTTTCTACACTACTTTTCCCTCCTCCATAATATGATGTTCTCATCTGTATTTTCCTTCCATAATGGAAGCCGCTAAAAATTATGAGCCAAATAATTCTTTCTCTTTTTAAATTGTTTATATGAGATCCTTTAACAGAACGATGAAAACAATACTCCATACAGAAGCATGTTTTTGTTACAAGCACATATCCTTTGTTTCTTCCAGGGAACATCTAACAGGCTGCACGCTCACTTGTCAAGAGACCACACTCTTGTGGTTATCGATAGCCACAAGATATCATACTCACTAGTTTGTTTCTCACCAGGGACAGGGGGTTAAGATTATCTTACTCCTTTCTGTCTTACAGGGAAACTGTCTCTACTCACATTTCATGATACCTTATCTTACATCATTCCCCACTGCAAGGGACTTTGTCCAACCCACTAAGACAGCCTTATTTTTCCCACATCAGTAGTTTTACCATGCCACTTCTTGGCCTTTAAGCACTTTCATGTGCTTTACTGAAAAATAAACATCAGTGGTTCTAGGCACGGGTCTGGAGAGTGGGAAACACTCCAGATAGATGAGCCATGAGAAGAACGCCAAGGGCTGAGGTGCTTGGCAGTTTCACCGTATGGCCCTTCTTGATTTGTTCGAATGAATATTTATGAGAAATTCCTCAAGAAGCAGTCTTGTCTCCTTGGGATTCACCTCACATTTTCCAAATTTACATAAGCAAATTGCCTGTCTGTAATCGCCTGGTACAAACCAATAAACATCTAGAAACGAGAACAAAGTAAAAGGTAAATAGTGGCCTGCCAGTCAAGGTTACCTGGAATACACTAAGATACTTTAAAGTGATTCTAAACACAGTTTTTCATACCCAAATTTTGTCTAAGAGCATGGCATCTAGTCTCACGAAGGTACTCTTGTGTTGCCATTCTCGTTTCTCTTCCCTTTCTTTCCTCCTAAAGCATGCCCTTCCCTTTTCTCATAACAGTGTATCTTGTTTTCAAGTTCCATATTTCCTTTTAATCCCTCATATATTTCTGTCTTTTTCTTTAAAAAACAATAACAACCACCACCACCACTGTGCTATTAATTAATATTGAATTCACATTCTTTTCTATAAGTCATAAAATCTGATGAGTGGTATATTTCTCAGAAATGAGGCCAGGATTTAACTTTCTATATTCTCATATCATGCTGAAGTAGTAGGGGATAATTATAAGTAATTAATGATAATAATAATAAATATTTTTATTATTTCTTTGGGAATACTTCATTGTATATCCTGTCATTAATGCGCTCTGTATAAAATTAGCTTTAGTAAATTTGTTTCTGCAATCATCAGTAGTCATGAAGTTCTAGAATAACTGGATCTATTCTTGCTGGTAGCAAAACTGGTTCACTTATCCAGCTTATGGCATTAATTGAACATATGTTATATAATAAGTATTCTGAAAGATACATCATCTACACTAAAAAAGCAAGCACTGTTCTTAGAACGTGCATATATATGCTTTAATTCCAATAAAGCATTTATAGCTATGTTATAAGATGAAATTAAAAGTAGAAGAGTCCAAGGTTTAATGTTATGACTTTGTTAAATTATTGTCTTTGTATTTTAACAAAGGAATAAATTTAAATAATCTTATTCCCAAGTCCCTAAATATTTCTAAGAATTTGTTTATAGAAAGCATTTGAAACTTAAGATTTCTTTCTTTTTTATAGATTTATTTCTTACATGTTTGTTCTTGATATTTGCTACTGCAAGAGAGGTGTTCCATTTGGAATTTTTAAATAAGTATACACCATTTTTATTTTTGCTAAAGTCTCCAATGTTGAAATAGTTTCAAAATTTGATTCAGTTTATTTTGTTTGTGTGTTTGTTGTTTCTAGAGAAAAAAGGAAAGTCTACTTTTGCATCTGGGATCTTCAGAGCAAGAACAGCTTCTCTGGTCTTTCCAGAGGGCCCGTTCTCCCCATCTGTCCTCCAGTCCCTGAAAGACAGTGTCTCTTTTCCTCTCGGTACCTCCATTGGATCACCTTCATGAACAAGCAATATTTCACATCCTCTTCTTCAACCAACACTTGTATGCCAGCCTACATTCTCTCAAGGGCAGACTTTCCTCTCTATAAACCACACGTGGATTTGAAGAAATATAGACAAAGTGAATCTTTAGGATGTAAATGGTGCTTATATCTGTGTGACACATGAAAGTCAGCCATGAGGACACATGGTTGCCAAAATAAATCTCACCATTTTGTTCACACACAATCACACATTCCATGCACTAAGGTAGGCATGATATATGGATGTCTTTAAACTTAAAATCACAAATAAATTTACCATTACTATTGTGGCCATATTCTCTTTGCCTCTGTAAAATAGGATAAAAAAAATTTTACCTTCTTTTGTGAGCATTATTTGGCTTATGTGCTGTAAACACTCAGTGCCTTGTAAATGTCAGTGGTGGGCGTTTTGCTTTATCATGAATTTCACTGTAAAAGGTTGACTTGATCCTGTTGCACCAATCCTCTTTGGAAGATGGGATGCTTACAAGGGCAAACCCAGCATTTACAACACTGGCAGCCTTAGTTTTGCCAATGCAGCCTGCCTAAACCTAAAATGATTATGTTTTAAGATTTTAACTTATTCCCCATTAGGGGTGGAAGAAATTCAATCAATACATACATATTTATAGAACAATTAGAACAGAAGAAAGGACATGGTTTTGAGCACCAGCCACACATTAATTGTGTGCCTTAGGCAAATCACTTAAGCCTATTAAAACTCATTTTACTCTGATGAACAAAAATGCTTGAGAAGGCACTTTATCCACTTGAAAGCCCCGTACTCCTTCACAGTGTCCTGTGCATGACCATGCATCCATAAAATTGGGAAGACAACAGGGGAAGAACAAAGTGGGGGGAAAGTGTTCTTCCTTTCCCAGTGGGAAGACAACAGAGGAAAGACAACGTGGGGGGGAAAAGTGTTTTCTTTCCCAGTGGGAAGACAACAGAGGACGGACAAAGTGGGAGGAAAGTGTTCTTTCTTTCCCAGGGGCAAGCAACTTGTGCAGGCCACTGATTAGCTGCAAATCGTCAGTTTTGATGACTGATTCTGTCTGCTTGTGTTTAATTGGTTTAGGAAGCTCATTAAGGAGGCTTCTTCCAGGATGTTTTGGTGGGTAGAATATCTGATGAGTCTAAAGCAAACGCACTTCGTTCGGCTGCTGAATTAATCTCTCAATAGACCGAGTTTTCCTTTCACTGTCTGGCAACATCCCACCTTTGCAAGAGCCTGTCAAACACTCGCAGGGAAATATAGCTTTGTCTGACTCATATGTATAATATGTGTGCCATAAAAAAGAAACATCAATCAGACTCAAAATAAACCCAAACCTAAGAGCACAACAATATGGTTTAATGCATTGGACACAATGGAGCATTTCTAGCTAGTCACCTCTACTTTCATCATCATTTACATAGCTGTATAATCAGCAAGTATGTATTAAGGTAGCATTAGTCCCCATATGTTATGTCACTCATCTTGGAAAACATAAACACCAGAAAATATGCAATTTTATATGAATTAAAAAATTGTTCAGACAAACATTAAAATGTTAATAGAAGAAGAATCTTTTCAAGAATAGTAATAAGTTTTAAACGATATGTTTTATGCACTAACTGAAAATTTTATGTAAATGTGCACATAAGTGTGAAAAAATACATGTAAGCATGTATATATGAAGATAAGTTTGATACCAAAAATGAATATAATTCTGTTTTAAAGATAGTGGCATTTTCGCTTTCATGTAGAAAAACAATGGAAGCTCATAACATTTTAAAATTGGAACTGTGATCTAAACTCCCATGATTGATTCGTTTTTACCTCTATAAGACTGTTGCAAATGAGATGTAGAAGTCTCTTTACAGAACCTGCTCATTTATTTTGTTTGTGATACCATTCCCCATTCTCTAAACCTCCTGCCTCTACAAACCCAATGCTATTTTGCTTTCTATGTCCTTATTAATATTATTAAAATCATTTTTACAAGTCCTTTAACAAAGTATGCTACTGCTGCTCTTTCAAATTGAGAAATCATTTACCCATAAAGCCAAACACGGCAACTCCCCACCTCTGTATTTTCAAGAGCAGTTAAACCTTTATAGACCTAAAAACCTAAAAAGCCAAACACATTTTACAGTATGTCATGTTATGTTAGGTTGAGCAGACACAGAAGTCATTTCTGCAGGGTTTCTTGTCAGTGTTTGCTTTCAGTTAGAGCTCTCTGATCTCTGAGTCTGTTATGCCAGTAATACGAAAGGTCACTGCTCTGCTGGCAATTGGCTTATGCAATCCAGGCTGGCAATTTATAAAAGTCTTAAGATTTTTTTTTTGTTCAGTAAACATTTATTGGATATACATACATAATATCCTGATATTTTTCTTTTTTTTTTCTTTTTTTTCCCATACATTGTTTTGTTTTATTTTTTCCATTCAAGAACATAATTAAAGATAAAAATTTTTTTTTTCCTTTCTTCCCCTTCTCCCGGGCCCCTCCCACTACCCCCACCCCTCCTCCCTCCCCCTTCTTCCTTGAAAGAGGGCATGGTGCCCTGCCCTGTTGGAAGTCCAAGGCCCACCCCCATCCCTCCTGGCCTAGGAAGGAGTGCATTCAAAAAGACTCGGTTCTCAAAAAGTTAATACATGCAGAAGAGATAGGTCCTGGTGTCATTGTTTGTGGGTTCTCCAT